>BOSO01010024.1:0-60657 GCA_018403395.1 Gorsachius goisagi | reverse complement strand
CTTGATCTGGCGGCCTGTAGTAGACTCCAACCACCAGGAGTCAGGCCTTTCAAAATGTAAAGAAAAATCCAGAGTTCTCTGCTTTACTCAGGCACTTATGATTTTGTCTTCACATTCCTAAAGGCTAGAACCACTTTTTTTTTCCAAAACAAAACCCAAAAACTGTAAGCCCTATGCTTTCACAACTTTTAAGTACTAGCTTTTTCATTATAGTCCTTCTGTCTTAAACCTATCCTAAAACTGACAATGGTAATATTAAAGATTATCATCAAGAGTAAACTGACAAAGACATACGCATTCCCACATATCACCTCCTTCCACATGAGATATAAAGCCAAAATCTGAAATATTAATTTGAGCTTTTAACAATGACAGGAATAGAAAATATTAAGAAATATGAAATTATCTCTGCATGCTGAAACCTACCTCAAAATCTCTTACACAGTTGACTAAATGACTAACCTGATTAATCTGCTTCATACTGCTGTTGTACAGATATGGAGAGTGTTTGTTAAAAGCAAAACTGATTGTCTGTGGTGTTGGCATCAGAATGCATTCATGTAAGGAGTCAAATCAGTTACTATGTGGTGGCAATGGGAGTCTCTGTTGTAAGAGTACTCGCAGTGGCATCTTCAGCTTCACTGGCACACTGACCACTCCTCTGCTCAGTTTTTATAATCCAGCCAGACTGGTTCTACATGACTGTTCCAGCCCGTGCATTGAACAAGGTCATAGGATAGGACCATGGAAGTAATTGGCGTTGAAGGGAACCTGAGGAAGTCTCCGATTCAACCTCCTTCTAGTTGTCCTGGATATGAGGGTAGACTAGGTTGTTCAGGTTTTTGTCGAGTCACTTGAAAACCGGCAGGGACAGAGGCAACACAAACTCTCTGGTCTCCTCTCCTCTGCTCTACTTCTTGACTGCCCTCTTTTTTTTTTTTTTTTTTTTCCAGATCCAGCCTGAGCCTTTCTTGTTTCAGCTCATGCACATTATTTCTCAGCCTTCCACCATGCGCTGGGGTCTCCTCAATTGCCTCTATGTCAGGGCTGCTGTCAGGTTCCCCTAAAGTAATCTCTTCTCCAGGCTGAATGAACCCTGGTCCCACAGCTATCTTCACAGGGCAAGGGCTGCAGCCCCCAATTGCCTTGCTGGACTCCTCTGGTTTCAGTCTTCAGCTTACTGATGTCTTTCTTGCATTGGGGAGCCCAAAACTGCATGTAATATTCCATATATGGTCTAATGAGTCCTGAATAAAGGGGGGGTCATTCCCTCCATCAATAAGGAGGTCCCTGTTCATACAACAGAGAACGCTGTTGGCTGCCTTTGCTGCCAGGACACACTGCAGGATCATACTCTGCTTGCTATCTACCACTTCCTACAAGCCTGCTACAGAAGAGCTCGTTGTCAGGTAGTCAGTCCCCAGCCTGTATTGTTGTAAATGGGGTTTATTCCTTCCCAGGTGTATGAGTTCACATTTATTCTGGTCGAATATTGTTAATTTCCTGCCAATCCATTCCTCCAATTTGACCAGGTCCAAACTGGACAGCAGCACTTCTCTCAAGCATATCAACTGATCTCCCCTGTCTTGTGTCTACTGAACACCCTCGTGAATGCGCAAGCATTCCATAAACTCCTCCAGGTTACCAATCAAGATATTAAGCAGGACCAGTCCCTATGTTAACCCACTTGTTACCAGCATCCAGTTAGAGTACAACTCATTAGTCACTACCTGCTGAGTCTAACCATCCAACGAATTTTGTACCCATCTGGTTGTTCTCCCATCCAGACTGTATTATTCTAATTTGACTACAAGAATACTGCAGCAGAAAATGTCAAAAGCCTTGCTAAAGCTGAAGTAAATGACATTAATTTCTCTCTAACTGATCAAAAATCTAGTTATTTTATCACAGAAGGCAATCCACTGGGTCAAGCATGCTTTAGCCTTGATAAATCCATACTGGCTGTTCCCAGTCATCTTCTCCTTCACAGGCATGGAAATGTGTTTCCATAAGATGCATTTTCCCTGGTACTGGAGTTGATTGACCAGTCTGTACTTCCTCAGATTGTTATTTTGCTGCTTTTTGATAAAGAGTGTAATATTTGTTTTCTTCCAGTCATCATAGATCTCCTCCAGTTTTCACAGTTTTTAAAAGATGTTAAAGAGCATAAAGAGCAGGTCTGTGAGGATATTGGCCTGCTGTCTCAGCATCCTTGGATGCAGTCTATCTTATACCATGGATCTACTATGGATCAAGTTCTCCCAAGTAACCCACTTTCTTCTTGAATCCCTTCACTAGCCTATGTTGGTAAGACCTAGGCTATGAAGGCATTGAGAACCTCTGTCCTACTTGTATCCACTCTCATTAAATCACTTGCCCCAGTCAGCAACAGGTTCATCTTTTCTTTGCCTAACTTCTTATTACTAATTAGCTTCTTGCTATTATTGCTCATCTATGAGATGACTGGCTAGGAATTCCTTGACCATTGAAAAAATGAATGGCTTCAAAGCACTAATTCTTTATTCAGGCATAGACCTGATGTCCAGCTTTCCCTGACATATACATAAAGAAAAGCTTGATTTTCATACTTAAACTTCACTTATAAATAAGTCCTATAACCCATGCCACACTGCAGTCATGCAAATACTACATAAATATATATATGCTTACTGAAAAATATAATTACTCTACTTCCATTGTACTGTATTTGCTGAAAAATGTCATCTTTATGTGAAAAGCCATAGAACACAATGAAGAAAAATTTGCTTTCTATATTTCTTTACATCTGAACATGTTGGCAATCAAATTCTGACATGTATTTAGGGCAATAAATGAGCAACCGATTCTTAAATGTTATTTTACAATGTCCATTATATTATCAAAAACCAAGTTCCTTAAACATGTGTTCTGGTTTTGGCTGGGAGAGTTAATTTTCTTTATAGAACCTATTTAAAAAAAAAAAAAGGCATAAAGCAAAGAGATCTAGTAAGATTTTTCTTAATCTTTCTTAGTCAAAAGTAGGACTTTGGCCCAAATCCTGAAGTCTTGTATCCACCTGACGCCTTATGGCCAGACTTCAAAATATGCAAATATGCATATTTTTACCACTTGAATTACAGGCATTTATGTAATGATGGTAATAAAAACAACAAAAAGCAACTTTACTATTACCTGTTCTTGTTGATCCATACTTCCGTGAACCGCACTAAAGGCACTTGATTTCTTTACACCTTCTGACAGTGAGGGATTAACTCTTACTGTATTTTTTAGTGAACATCTGTATAAACCATTTATTTAATAAATTTTCACAGTGGCATAGCTAGTATATATTGTGCTGTTGCCCTGTAATGTCTAGATCATAAAAAACTGCTCAGCTCTATATATGAGATCTTAGTTGCTTACAGATATTTTTTTCCCCCTGAGCTAAAATAGGTAAATATAGTATGCTAGAGTAAAAGTGATGAACTCCAACCCCACTGTCACTGTGAAATTCCAAGTAACTCTTGTGTGCAGAAGAGTGATATTAGCAGTGAGACGCTAGTGGGCTGCATGCTTGTTACAGCATTGTGTCTTTGTTTTATTATTCCAAATGGCATCTGTGCTGTCACAGGTGACCTACTGTTCAGGTTTGTGGGTGTTTTCATTTCATCTCAAGCATTGCTATTGTCTTCAAGACAGCAAAGAGTGAATGCATTAGTTGCTTGGGCACTGGTTCATAACTAAACATTTCTCAAATGCTGAGATGCTTGGTAACATGAAGAGCTCTTAAAAGTTACATAATGAGTATGTAACAAAATCTGTAGTTTACAGCATAATACCTGTGTTAATTTGGAAAATAACATGCCAGTAGTAGGTCATAGAAAGCAGACATCTAAAACTTGTAAATCAACAGATATCAGGTAATGACTGTATGCATACAATTATTTTTAAAAAGCCATTACTTATCAAAGGCAATGAAGAAATGAACTGGTTTGATTTATCAATTTCCATCCTCTGATTTTCAGCTGTGTCTCCAGAAACTACCACTCTAAACAGAAATCAGCCTTCTTGTTTTCAGTTACTGGCGTCACCTGAAAATTTGGCTATTTACTCTATAACTTTTTTCATTGTCATTAAAGCCGGAGCATTAATGAGTATTATTCAGCCCATATTCTAAAATAAGAATGCACATACCTTTTGTGTAACCTTTCATATCCCTTTCATAATTTTTTTGTTAGTTTACATGTTACTTACTTAAGAGCCATAGGCTTCCTTGTTGTAATTCTTTAACCATTGAAGGAATTTTGCCAGTGGTAGGACTGCAGGATTAGGTCCTGGATTTTAGCAAATCTCCCTTATAAGTTATCCCTCCTTGCAGTTCTCACACCACTGCTGGCACTGTTGGTGCTGTGGTTTTCTTTATAAATGAAGGCCAACTCCTTATTCCATTAAAACCATTGGCAAAATTCCTGCTGACTTCAGTGGGAATAAATTTCAACTCATATGTCTCAGCTCTCAAGTAATAGCTAGCACCTATAGTGGTAAACACCTACTCTTTATTTTTTAACCTTGACAATATAGGCAGATTAATAATGTCAAAGTAAAAGCTAATGGCAATTTAGGCTGATGACACCACCACATCACTTTGCTCTGAAGATATCTGTTCTTCTCTCTGTTGCTATTGTCACAGATTAGGTGTTCCAGAGTTCTGAAATTAATTTACTGAAGATTAATGTTTCACTTCTTTGAAACTCTAGCAGTGTTATGCGCGTGAAAAACATGGTACCAGGAATTGTTTTACCACTTGAGAATAAGAATTCTTTCCGTGGCAGCACCTAACACATGATGGCCTTGTGCTGTATAATCCTAAGTATCATAAGATTTTCAGCATATTCATAACCATGTAAAATCAGAGAAATATTTGTTAAATTAAGATCAGATCTGCTTCGCACAAGTATTTGCTGTCAAACCTGAAGCAATTTGTGGGTAACATACTGGCCTCCCACAAAATCTCATTCTATGGCCAAGTTTTGTATTAGCACTTGATAATCAAAAAAGTGATAAACTGTGTGGAGAGCAGTGGATGTTGTTTATCTTGACTTTAGCAAGGCTTTCAACACTGTCTTCCAGAACATCCTCATAGACGAGCTGATGAAGTATGTGCTAGATAAATGGGCAGCGAGGTGGACTGAAAACTGCATTTCCAGGTAAAAAGGGTTGTGATCAAAGGCACAAAGTCCAGCTGGAGGTACAGTCCAGAGGCTGATACTGAGTCCAGAATGACCCAGGCTGTGAAGAGAGTGCACCCTCAGCAAGTTTCTATATAATACAAAACTGGGAGGAGTGACTGATACTCCATGGCTGTGCTGCCATTCACAGAGTTCTGGCCAGACTAGTGAAATAGATTAGGAAAAACCTCATGAGGTTCAGTAAAGAGAAATGCAAAGTTCTCCCCCCAGTGGGGAACAACCCAGTGCACAAGTACACACTGGAAACCAACCATGAGCCAGCTGTGCACTCCTGTGGGTCTGGGCTTCCTGGTAGAAGAGAAACATGGACATAATGGAGTGATTCCAGCAAAGGGCCACAAACATGATTAAGGGACTGGATTATCTGTCATATCAGGAGAGGCTGAGAGATCCAAGAGTGTATAGCCTGGAGAAGGTGGCTCAGGAGGACCTTATACTATAAAGACCTGATTGGAGGCAGGGGTGAGTAGACAAGATAGAGCCAGACTCTCCTCAGTGGTGTCCAGTAACAGGACAAGAGACAATGGGCAAAAATTGAAGTGCAAGAATCTATCCTGTCTGCCACATTGGGCATGGACTAGTGTACAGGCAGGCATGAATTAGGCCAAGTTGTACAGAATGATTCACAGGCTGAAGGCAGCTAGTCCCAATAGAATTGTTTAAGAATTACATTGTTTTCCTTATTCTAAAGGGGAATTCAAACTATATCATTCTGCAGATTTTCTTTCTCTAACACAAACCAAGGAATGCTACTTAGTTTATCTTTGTACAGTGACAAAAATGTGCCTCATGTAGACATACTATTTGAATATTCTGTGTTAGACATTTTCCTTTCCAGTGAACATGCTGCTTTTTTAATTGAACGACTCAGTGGTCAGTCAGAGTTTATATCACTGATTGCTTCAGATCAGAGAAGATTTCATTTGTTATTTTTTACTTTCCTTCTAAAACACCAGGATAGTGCTAGAAGACTTAACACTAGTCACACATTTTTTCCACTATTCACTATTTTCTGGAGAAAAATCTACCTCTCCAAATTGATGATCTCAATTTATCCTGTTTCCATCCCCACCCTGTCTCACACTGTAAGACTCACAGCCATCCTCACCACTTTTGAAAGGACTTCAGTATAGCTTATGAAAGATACTTGAATGGTGACATGTGATGTAAGGAGAAATGTTAGACTTCAGGACTTTTTTTTTTCTTTTTTAGGGAGTGTGTACAACAAGACTTCAACTCTTATCGTCTTCCTGAAACACAAAATTTGCTGTGATCCCAAATGGTAGGGCACATATCTAAAGTGCTGGGTAAAATTTTGCTAATTTACTATGTGCCTATAATAAATACAACTTAAAGATCTCAAGATTTTAGCTCAAAAGAAAAAAAAAAATCATATCCAGGAGTTATAAAACATGAGCATGAATTGCAAGGTCAAAAGTCTTGCTCAGTAATGGAAACATGAAAAATATTTAGAATCAATCAATCAATCAATCACCTACCTCTCTCAAAGGAGCTGGTATATTAGGTATTACATTCCCCTGTGTTTCAAACCAGCTTTTTCAATACTATTCTCACAGTAATCTGATCTACAAACACAGAATGCAATTAGCATTTTTTTTACAGGAGAACAGGATAACATAACAGTATCAGGACTCAAACAAAGCTGAATTAACCAGTGCTCAGTTTAAATTATTCCATATTTGGACACTGTTAACAAAATGACACCCTGTAGGAAGCTATTGTATGAGGTTTTTCTGACTCTAGGCATTTTTGCTGTCATTAGGATGTCTTAGGTTTTGCCATTTGTCTATTGATAGCCTCTGCTGACAGTTACAGTCCAGAGCAATAATGTTTCAAGCAGATAGCAACAATGGTAGCAGCATGGAGTATGCTACATTTGATTTTCTTAGGCATGACTGAGGAATAGTTTCAATACAGTGAAGGATGTTGACAAAGAAGTCATAAATTTCTGCATAGCAATTTTAAAGGAAAGTACCAAGACTCAAATCTAAATTTTCAAATTCATTTTAGTTGAGACTTAAATGATGGATTCCCTGATAAAGTTTCTATTGAAAAGAGTGACTTCAGAAATAAAAGCATTCCCCAGCATTGAAAAACATAACAAACAAACAACAGTTACTTGCAAGACGTAATATCAGACTGCAAATGTGACTAAAAATTTCAGCCTTGAATAGAGATGGAAGAAACCTTTGCATTTTTATCAATGAAAAACCAAGATGCTTTTCCCTGAAATCTTGAGTTGTCAAATGACAGGTTTTACCAATAATTTTATCTCTAATACATAATGTTCAAATTTTGAAAACAGGGTCTTTCAAAAATAAACTTTCTTAAAGCCCCTTGAACTTTGCAGATATATGTTTGAAGTATCTGCAGTGCTGATAAACATGGGTATGTGAAAATTTCTCAGATTCTTCCTTTTTTTCCACCTTCACCAGTCCTTCTCTTGAAGGATTCTTCCTTGAAAGAAGGATCTATGTACTGACTGCTGGCATGCACTGTGAGGCAGTAACACCTCTCACTCTACCCACGTGCATTCACTGGGTAAGTTAAAAAAAAAACAAAAACAAAAACAAAAACAAAAAACAAAAACAAAAACAAAAACAAAAACAAAAAACAAAAACAAAAACAAAAACAAAAACAAAAACAAAAACAAAAACAAAAACAAAAACAAACTGACCAACCACAATTTATGTTTCATGCTGGCCTACAACTAAGCATTCCATGTTATTATGAAGCTTGTGGAAATAAACCAAAACAAGAGTCATTTTAAAAGTTTAGGATGTAATTGTAGTATTTCAGTAGTACTTAAACAGGCTGAGGTTGTACCTGAGCTCCACTTGGCTGTATCGTCTATACAGATTGGATCATAGGATTCATTAAAAAAATCCTATTTCTGCACTCTGTGAAGGACCATTTCTGTAAGCCTTGCATTCCTGGTTTTGTTTAGACAAGTAAAATGTCAAAGACAAATGATGTATATACAACTGACATAATGATATAAACAACAGTCATAAAGTCAAGCAGACTTCTATTTATTTAATTATTTGTTTGTTTGTTTGTTTGTTTACTTTACTGTGGGCTGGAGGAGAAGCTAAAGAGGTGGAAGAACTGTTTTACTAGCATCACACTGTCAAACCATGAGACGTGAACTGCAGTCAAACTGTTAAGGTAATAAATGCCCTAAATCCTAAACATTGAAAATCTAAAAAATAAAACAAGAGAATCAGGATGAGCTAAAGTTAATTTTTCAGCTGCATAGTCCAGAATTTAATTCTTTGAAAACAAAATAAATTAGAAATCTATGTTTACGCAGAAATGTATCTGATGCAAAACAAAGCAGCACCAGCAATTCATAGGTGAATCTGACAGGCTGTTAGATGCAGTGGCAGTAGTTCAGACTGGAACACTAGGCACAGTGTATGTGGTAGCAAGCCTACTAATATTAGTAAGCACCAAGAGCCCTGCTTGGCTTCTCTTTCAAAACTACATGAGACTAGATTGAAAATTTTCCTGGTTTGAGCTTTCTGATCTGTTTAGGTGGGGAATGTTAATCATTTTGCTCACAAATTCTACTTGCCAACAATGAATTTTGCTTTCACAGGCTGTACAACACTGTTTTCTATTTTATTTTGCTTATATTTATTGGGCTTTTAGGTAACTGACAAAATATTTTAAAACAGCAACTGTGGGAGCAACAGAACCAGAAAGTTTCTAATTCATCTGGCTATCAAAACAAACAACAGACTGGCTATGAAACAAATAAACAAATTCCTATGAGATAAATTGACATGACTTAGCTCAACAGAAGTGGTAGTGCATTAGCAGAGGAGCAATTGCATTCCTCTTTGGAGTGTACTATAGTAGTTTGCAGTAACAGCCAAGGTAATTTCAGTATTATTCTGTAGGTTTCTTGATTTCATTGGGGTAATCCCTAGGAGCACCTTAGACTTCTTGGTACAAGAGAATAAAAGAAAAGTGACAGAGAGTATCTTTATGAGGCATGTCTTTATCTCAAGCTATATAAAACTGCACACTTCACACTATCTTCAGGGAATAGTTGCACCGCCGTATTAAGTGTTTAAGTTTTTCAAATACACATTTAGCATGAGATTTTTTAAAAAAATACTCTTTAAACCTCAGTCTTCTGCACTACACCTTTGATGTACATCAACCATCAAAGATCAGATGGAAATACCTTTCCACTGAAAAGAATACTGTGATGACCTTACACCGAAAGAACATGACAAACACTTCTCAATAAGCTCAGAAAACTGACGAATCACCTACAGGTTTTTTAACTAGTATGGCCATTATAAAAAACCTCATCTATCACCTAATAAGAATAAAAAAATAACTGTTTATATATTGAGCCAAGATGTGGTGAAATCAAAACCTAAGTTGTATTTAGAGATTTTGTTCAGAAAGGCATTTTCCTTTAAATGCTCTAACTGCTTTACTGGTAAATAGGTGCATGATCTTTGAGCTATTTCTCTGCCATTTCTTCCTTTTCTTGCAGTATTTTCTGATTATGCATTTTTCCAGCAATCATGCACTGGACATGAAGAATGCAGTTGTCTTCCAGTTGTTTTAATTTTCTGTGTGTGTTTCTGCTGATGAAAACCACTCCTTGGAGTCCTCAAGTTTTTATTCTTGGTGGTACAGCCTGAACAATGAATACTACAGATTTCCAAGAAGCGTTAAGCAGCTAAGCTGAAGATTTCACAGAAATCATCAAATATGCCATTACTGCAGTAATCCACACTTAAAATAGAATAACAGAATATAGTGGTTTGCCCTTGAAATTCTGTGGCCTGTAAATGGCAGTATTACCAAATATTACTAAACCTGAAGGTTTTTAAAAAAAAAAAACAATGAACCTGCACCATTCCCAAAGGCTTAATGGGCTGCTCTATTTATAGGCTTTTCAAATGCACTGCCTATGTAGTTTTTGTGCATGTCACAAATGTCAGTGACTGTAGCCTTACAAAACTCTTCCTATTAGAGAAGTATTATCACAAGCTTACAGGTGAGGAACAGAATCATGACAATCGTTAAAGGCTACATCCACATTTCTAAGTAGTACAGCATGAAAAGAGTGGGTTTGTAGACCAAAACACCTGATGAAGAATATCTGACATTGACACGAAGTGAATTCCTGGAACCATTGCTAGGTCAGGAAAATGACCTGGAGTAATGCTAGTACGATATTTAAGTTTCAAAAACAGTTGAATTCTATGGACTTTGAGGCAAGCCTGGTGAATTGTTACTCCTGAGGAAATGTTTCTAGTTTTTCATTTAACATACTTCTCGCTCCAATTTCCTGTTAGATGACCCACCCCATTATCTCAGAGTCTTGTCCTTTCTGCTACTGCTCCACATTGAAATATTCTTGTGCACTGGTTGGGTAACGGGCAGTCATCTCCTCATGGGAATGATGCCAGTGGCTGGTGAAGAGCAAACCAGCAAATAATAAATCTAAAGTGGTCTGGGTGTCTCAGAGCACCAGGGACTGAAGACAACTACAAATTGAACTGTATTATGTGCACTCTTAAGTCCCTGCCCAACACCATTTCACCTAAAAATTTCAATCAAATTCATCCAGAAAGTATTCATTTTGTGCACTTTTAAGAATAAACTGCTCCACAATGCAAACCATAGGATACCAATTGCTGTTTCAAGATTATGTGCCTGATCTTAACCAAAACTGTACCATAAACATATCCAAAACAGTTGTGTGCCACAAGGCTGTTGCAGTGCAAGAAATTACATTCTTCATTACATCTTCTGAGTTTCATTCTAGAGATTTCACAGGGAAAGCACTTTTCCTAGGCTGGTAATCTTTCTTTTTTTTTTTTTTTTTTTTTTTTTTTGAGTGAGAACATATGCCAGCTCCAGATCCTTCTTTATTCCATAATCTGGACATGTAGCATGTTCAGGTATTCTGGTGCTACTCAGCATCTTTGTATGCTACCTGTCAACCTGTAATACACAATTCTGTTCAAACCATTAATAATTTTGTGGGACCAAATGCACCACAGACAAAATAAGTACAATAAACTCAAATATAAAGGAAGTTTTACACTGATTTATGAACACAGATTAAGAGCTCATTAGGTGTTCAAAAATTTTTATTTTTATTTTTTTTTTTTTTTACTTTTTGGAATATGAAGATGGAAGTAGAAAAAGAAAGGAGGGGTATGATTAGAGTTTGGATTATTATGGCCTGGATAATTAGAGTATGGTAGGGGGAAGCAGAAAAAGGTTAGGAGAGGAAAGATGAAAGCATGGTGTAATGAGATTGTCTGGGATATCAATATTTCTGAGAAATCCTCATGTGTTCTCTGAACATAGCTCCAGCACTTATTTCCTGAGCACCACGTGAGTTTCAGTTTCATACTTTCAAGACAAAGCATCAGACTTATGGGAGGTGCCATTCAGAAGATGTTTTGCTTCCATTCTTCTTACCTTCATGCAGTTCTTGTTTTTTGTATTTCTTCGGGGTGAAACTCTGCAGAGCTCACAAGTGAGGTGAGTAGAGGCAAAACAACAGCTAAAACCCCACAATAATTAGTAAATCATAGTAAATCATCCGATGTGGCATTTCTGAAAGAGTAAAGGGTCCATATCTAGGGTCCATATCTAGGAAAGATTAATGCAGTGGGAAGTTAGGTGTCCATCAAGCCCCATCCAGATATCACTAGTCCAGCTAATCAACACTTAGGAATTACTAGGCTTGACAGCATGACCCCTGTCAATCACAGTTGGTAAAATGTAGTGCTGAAAATGGAGCAGTCACTAAAGATGCCTCTATTTCTAGCTAACCTGTTTTGGCAGAATGTTTGTGTGCATCAACAGACTGAAATGTCAGAGAGCTGAAGATGATGTGGGTGAACGTGAAGAAGCAGAAAAGACTGCAGAGAAAAGGGAAGAAGCCAGAAGGAAAAATGAGCAAGAAACAAATATGAGGAAGAGCAGAAGATTAAAGATATGAATCAATATTGGAAAGAATATTCTTAAAACAAGAGACAGGAAGTTTTGCAGCAGGAGTATAGTTCAGGTTGCTGTAGCAGGCAGGATAAGCATAAATGGAAGTTGATCATTCAGGTTTTTAAATTCTTTATGTCAGAAGTGCCCTTTAATTAATTGTTACCCTACCTAGATCTCTTCACACTAACTAGAGCCTAAATAACACTAAAGGATGGAAGGAAGGCAATAGAATTCCCAGGTCTGAAGAATTTTGTACCCTATGATCAGACCACACTCCACTGAAGCTGTCCATTAACAATACCCACAGAGCTCATAGTCATACCTCTGACCCCCACTAAATAAAGTTCTTAATAATATTAATATTATAGACATGTTTCATGTTCACTAAATGTTCCTGTTATACACCATTGTTACCTGTTTTCACTTATATTTTATAAATAATTTAGTTTTGAAAAGTTTAATCTTGCTTTTGTGTTTCTTTCATGGTTTCTTTTAATTGAGGGTTGATCTTTTTTCTTTTTCCTCATGTGGAAGGTTCATTCTCAGTATGTCTGTGCTTAATTCTTATGCACTTGTATATAACACAACAAAGCCGAGAATGTGCAATAGGCGTTAACAGGAGAAAATAATTGAAGGTGAAGATAAAATATTCTAGATATCTGCACAAATGTAATGCTTTGATTTTTCTAAGAGAGAATGAAAATAGGTCTCTCCTCTTTCTAAACCAAAAATATTGTCATCAGCTCAGTTATTTTAGGACAGTGAAACATGCCAGAATAACATGTTTACAGCAAGCAGATTAGCTCAGACCTCTTTATTTCTGCTGCTTATTCTGCATCTATGGTTTCTCTTTTCTTTACACTATTATATAGTATAGCACACTCAGAAGAGTGTATGGCAGGTTTTTCAGTGACTCTGTTGGTACAGCTTGCTTAGACAGTCCATCCAAATTTAAAAAAAAAAAAAAAATCTGTTAAAATACAATAGTCATAGACATAGGAGGTGATTCCTTCTTGGTAGAGACAGACTGTTGGAGGAATCTTGCAGAAGTAAAGATCTTTGAATAATGTCATGATAATAGTAAATCACAATCTATTGTTGTAACATATCTGGAATCTGGTGCAGCTAGAAATGTTATCCAGAACTGCTTTCATGCTAGTAACTGCCATAGCTACTTTTACTAGCTTCCTTTAGCTGGCAGCTAGTGTTTCTGAAAAGTAATACACAGAATTAGATGCCCTGGGTAAGGCAGAGTGGAGTCATTACTTGTCAATTTCACGTCAACTGGCAGCACAATCATAGAATCATTGAACCATAGAATAGTTTGGGTTGGAAGGGACCTTTAAAGGTCACCTAGTCCAAACCCCCTGTAGTCAGGGACATCTTCAACTTGATAAGGTTGCTCAGAACCCTGTCCAACCTGACCTGGAATGTTTCCAGGGATGGGGCATCTGCCACCTCTCTGGATAGCCTGTTCCAGTGTTTCACCACCTTCACTGTAAAAAAATGTCTTCCTTACATGTAGTCTGAATCTTTTAGTTTAAAACCATTACCCCTTGTCCTATTGCAAGAGGGCCTACTAAAAAGTCTGTCCCCATCTTTCTTATAAGCCCTCTTTGAGAATTGAAACGGTCTCCCAGAGCCTTCTCTTCAACAGGTATAACAACCCCAACTCTCTCAGCCTGTCCTCATAAGAGAGGTGTTCCAGCCCTCAGGTCATTTTTGTAGCCCTCCTCTGGAGCCGCTCCAACAGTTCCATGTCCCTCTTGTGCTGAGGGCTCCAGAGCAGGACGCAGTACTCTAGGTGAGGTCTCACCAGAGCAGAGTAGAGGGGCAGAATCACCTCACTCGACCTTCTGGCCATGTGCTGTCAGGTCTCCCTCTTAGTTACAAGCTATAGGAGTTAAATAAAATTTTTAGACAGCCGTGTAGCTATTTGGCTATTTTGGTGCTACCGCCTGTTTTCGGCCTCATGATAGCAGCCAGTGTAAGTTTCTGTACTGCTCTACAGCTTAATGTATCCACCAGAAGAAAATATCCCAAAGAGCTGTGGAGAGCTATGTTTCCCTGAGGTCATACACAGCGATTATAAACTCGGACACATAAAAAGCCTGAGTTTATAGGAGCAGCAGTCCTTTCAAATTTGAACGGCAGCTGAAGCGCGTACTTCAGAAGGGGCAGGGGAGGACCGGACTGGGAGCACCGGGGACGCCCGGCCGGCAGAGCTGCGGACGGGCGGGGCTTTTCCCTGAGGGAAAGCGCGAGGCTGGCGCTGCCGGGAAAGGGCGGGCAGGGCAGGTCGGGTGTGGAGGGGGTAAGAGCGGGGGGTAGGAGCGGCCGGGGAAGGGCGGGCGGAGCAGAGCCGGGCTGCGCGGCGCGGTGCGGCGCGGGAGGCGGCGGGGCCCACCCAGCGCTATTGCAGGAGCAGGAGCGCCACCTGGCGGCACGCGGGGGCAGCGCGGGAGGGCCTCCGCTGCCGCCCACCCGCCGCTCTGGGCGCGCCGGGCCCGCGGCCGTTAGGGCCGTTGCGACCGGCCGTTAGAGAGGAGGGCTCGCCATCCCCCTCCCCTCGAGGGTGACCAGCGCTTCCCGGGGAGGGTTTCGTTTTCTTTTTTTTTCATTTTTCCTTTTCCTTTTCTTTTTGCTTCACGGTAACATTACGTCATCCTTTTTCTCCATGTGGAAGTCGCCTGGAAATAGCATTTAAAGACTCGCCCTGCTGATTAAAATTCCTCATTTCTGTTGTGTGTGTTCCACTTTTATATAACCGGTGCACTTGGACACTTCAACGTCTCAAATGGGAGAGAGATTTCTGCCTGAAAAATACAACCCGTATCTTTTGCTATATTCAGCAAACAAAAAATGTACTGTTGGAACAACACACTAAACCAGAACAAGCCACGGTTTGAGAGGTCTCTTTGTTCCTTTGAAAAGCTTTTGATGGGAAAAAGAAAAGAGACCTGCTATCACAAATGTCAATTCACCTTAAGAAAAGAACCGTGCTCCAGCACCATCTTATTTTAGTTCTCTAATACAAAAGCGCTCCTGGTTGAATCAAATTTGCTTCAGTGGTTGAATGTCTTTAACAAGGTTTCCGCTATCATCTTCTCTGCAATATAGCCAGGCAGGAACCGTGATGCGCAGAGCGTGAGCTGTGGGAGAGAGGTGATGGGCAAAGTGAGCGCAGCTCTGCAGATCTTTTACAAGACTACTTTTTCTGAGGTACACATATTCCTGGGTATATAAACAAAGTGCTAAACACTCCCATTCCTTTAAGGATTCAGTGCAAACAGCTACTGATACACAAGAATTAAAGGAGCAAATAAACCTCATTCTGTTTCCTTAGAACTAATGACAAAGGCATTTTGACATGTGCATTTCTGATGACATGACAGCATTTTCTTAACTCTCCATGGCTAATTTCTTCTGACGTTTAAGTCACATGCTGACTCTAACCCTTTCAACTCTCAGAATGAAATAGTATTGAGAAAAAGGTGACTTTATTATGTCTAAGGCAGTTGCTATACTGCAACTAAGTCACTATTTTACAGATTTGATGATCTAGTGGACGTTTAGTGGCTGTTAAGTTTTAACACTACACAATATGTCTGTTTTCCCACACAGCTATGACCTCCAGTCAGTAACTTACAACCTAGGAAATAAATCAGTGGGTTAGAGAGCCTATGGCAGAAGTGCTGATTTTACTGTAATACATTAAGCTCCTAAAAATAGACTGAACCCTTGCTCACATCAGATAACTCTCCAAGACATGGGTCCTACATACACGATTAACTGATTCCTAATACCTTGATCCTATCAGCATGTGTTATTTAAGTAACTCAAAATTCGATTTTATCCCTCAACAAGACTAAAATAAATATATAAACATATAAATGAGGATAATAGCATTTTTCATAGATTGAAATTTCTGGGAAATTTTGAGATTAAAATTGAAATGTTTCATGTGGATCCAGTGTAATATTTTGTGTGGATTCAGTTTGATTTGAATTTGAAAATTGCCAGAATGTTTCAGACCTTTATCAGGGTAACTGGTAATGTGGCATTTAGGCTCTTCAGCTGAATCAAACTGAGAAACCACAAGATTTTCATTCTAAATAAGCTCTGCTTATGGCACATCCTGGAAGTTTTAATTTTAGCATCACATTTCTTCTCTTTTTCCAGTCTGAGCTTAGCTTTCCATCTGGACTGTCTTTCTCATGAGGTACTGATAGCAAGTTATAGCAGAGAAGAGAGGTGGAAACTGCATATCTGTTAAAAAAATTCCAGTGAAGTTTGTCAACAATTAAATGGCCTTTGTTAAAAAAAGTGGTACCCTCCATCCAATTTCCAAGCTTAGCTTATCCATCTTTTCTTCTTTTTACCACTCTGCTCCATAGTAGCAGAATGTATATATTACAGCTAATCTGAGCAATATGCAGAGAAAACAACCTGTTTGCTTTGAAAATAATCAGCCATAATATTTGATGATCCATATGGAGAAGTAAAGGATGCTGCTTGCTCTACTGAATCTGATTTAGCTTTTGTGATGATCTATTATCTGTTGCAGTCGGCTTTTCAAATTCTCAGCTGGGCTTCTGTGTCATTTTTCTAGGCCTGGTTTGCAGTTCCCTGTTAGATCTAAGTCCATGCAACTTGTACAACAGTTCTCCCCTCAACAGTTGTCAACCCAACGGCTTTCAGATGCTTAGAGTTTTGCTACAACCCGAACATTGTTGTTCAAAAGGACACTACAAAGGTGCAAGACCACATGGCTTTCCCAAGTGGAAGCCAAACTACTTGCTGGTACAGCTATTCAAACACATTCCTCTTCATGTTGATGAACAGATTGGATTTCTGCAGTGAATGCTCTGTAGCAACATGTTGCATGTATATAATACATTTTTTCAAGTAAGGTACAAGAAGTCAGTCATCTGAAAATGTGAAATAGTAATAAATAAATGAAGTAACACCTGCTTTTTTATTATTTGAGTAACTAGAAATCAGCCTTTCTATCTGTATTTCTGCTCTAAAAGTGATGTTACTTCTCACAATCAATGAGCCCCAAGAATTCCCACTGGTTATTGCTGAAGCATGGGCAAAGTGCATTTAGTTTGCCCCATACCTAACATAATGTTGCCTCTTACTGATCAGTAGTCAGAAAACTTTTATAGGGTATACACAAAAGCAGGTAATGATTCAATACGAGTTCAGTGAAAGCCTCTCAAACACAATACATCTTTTTTATTCCTTTTTTTTCATATGTAGCTGATATTATTTAATTGTTAATTCAGAGATTAGCAATGCCATATGAGCACTTCCATGGGAGTGTGGTTTGCGTTCAAAGCAGCACTCAGAGTAGTGGAGAGACCCTTTTTTCTGATGTCAGTGTCAACCATACTCTACTTCACAGGCTAATGGACAGCAGTATACACTGAGAAATTAACTTTTTTTCCCTCAGTCCCCTCCTCTGGAAATTCATAGACAAACAGAATCTAGCAAAACAAGCCTACACGAAAACAACAGAAGCACAATGGATTTTTATTCCTTTTTTTTTTTTTTTAAACATAACTACAAAATATAATAGATTATTGTAAAAGCTGGAACAGACTTAGTACAGTAAGCAGCACTGCAGCTTTCTCCCATATGGATTGGCTAATAATATGTCTTGTTATTTTGGAAGCAAACAGGTTGTTTTCTCTTCACATTGCTCAGATTGGCAGTGAATGTACCAATAGTACTACTATGGAGCTCAGTGGGAAGGAGAGAAAAAAGAGAAGATAGATATCATTATAGAATTCGTAACATCCTCTTATTATATTTAGCCCAGTGGGAACTCAGTTTTTTAAATTACTTTACTGTTTTTTCAGAATTGGACTTATTAAGAAAATAGATTTTTTCCAGAACTTCCATGTGTCTCAGAGCTTAATGTCAATCTTCAGCTTTCAAGAATCACAGAGCTACCTCTGAAGGTATTAGAGTACTTGAAGGAAAAATATGTTTTGCAAATACAAAATACTCAACAAATTTTTGTGCAACCTCACCCCTCTCAAGCAATTGTATGCTGTATCTGTATGAGCTACTGACAAGTTTGTATCATTTTCTTCAAGATAGCCTAGCTTTTCTTGTCTCCCCAGATTATGTCTATCTTTCCCAGTATGGAATTTCCTCATAGATCTGAATGAACAGGAAATTTCTATGTAGTTTTAATTTCTACATAAGACTGGAAAGAGCCAGTTAGGTCACTGACTTGAGACTTTGACAGCCTCTGATAACTAGAAAACAGATGTACAGAAGGGTCCACATATACACCTACCTACTGAGGCCACAGCACTCTGTTAAAAAGATTAACGCGCCTAACACTGAGGAATAAATACCTCTGGGACTATGTCTCTTGTGAGTAGTTAGTAGAGAAATTGGAGAGCAGAAAAATAGGAAAGCAGGACATAAATTCTATCAGCATTCATTTTTCTGCTGGTCATTGAGAAAGTGGAGTGTGCCATAATCACACAGTACCCAATGCTACTTATTTCTTTGTCATAAAAAAAAAAAGCAGCTACTGAAATGGTGAGCTGTAATGGTTATAGCATTATCTCCATGATGCCATTTATTGCATCTTTCCCCAGTGGAATTATCATTTAAGTTCCATTTGCATTTATGTCACTGCTTTTTATCTACCTGATGTCCTGATACCCATCATGGCAAAAGTTTCATCATTTTGCAGTCTTTATTTTATATTCAGTTTTCTATGCTGCAGAAGGCATTCTAGTTCTTGCATTTTATTGGTCAGACTAATTTCATTACCAACTTTTTAGTTGTGGACTTTTTAATTTTTGTCCTAGTTTTGGCTTGGATAGAGCTAATTTTCTTCCTAGTAGCTGGTATAGTGCTGTGTTTGGGATTTAGCATGAGAATAATGTGATAACGCACTGATTAGTTTAGTCATTGCTAAGCTGTGTTTATACTAAGTGACGGACTTTTCACCTTCCCATACTCTGCTAGTGAGGAGCTGTATAAGAAGCTGTGAGGGAGCACAGCCAGGACAGCTGACCCAAACTGGCCAACAGGATATTCCATACCATGTGATGTACTGGTCAGTATATAAACTGTGAGAAGTTGGCCAGAGGGCAGCGATTGCTGCCTGGGGTCTGGCAGGATGTCTGTTGGTGGGTGGTGAGAGGTTGCATCACTTGTTTTTCCTGAGTTTTATTTATCTCTCTTTATTATTTTTATATTATCAT
Source organism: Gorsachius goisagi (assembly GCA_018403395.1). Classification (NCBI taxonomy): domain Eukaryota; kingdom Metazoa; phylum Chordata; class Aves; order Pelecaniformes; family Ardeidae; genus Gorsachius; species Gorsachius goisagi. The sequence goes on along the minus strand of BOSO01010024.1, from coordinate 41,183 downwards.
CATCATCGTCATCTTATTAAACTGTTCTTATCTCAATTCATAAGTGTTCTCACTTTAGTCTTCCAATTCTCTCCTCCATCCCATTGCAGGGGGCAGTAAGTGAGCAGCTGTATGGTGCTTGGTTGCTGGCTGGGGTTAAATGAAGATACTTTTGTTCTAATTCTAGATTGTTTGGAGTAAATGTAGGTGATAATTCCCACCTTTGTGATACTAGTGATCATATGGGTCTTTACTGAACAATACTAATTCTTGAAGGTAAAAAATGCTGTATCCAATACAAACTGCACTGACCTACAATTTGTGTGCTGGGTAAAAAATTGAGGAAAGCCAGTGACTGAATACAGCTTCCCTTTTGGCACATGCAAGTTCCTTTCAAGCACCCAAATCTCCTTCAAGGCATGTTCAAGTAGAACAAACATTGATATAGCTTTAAGCCCTGTCCACACCATGCTGCATAAAGAGTTGAAAAGAGGAACTTGTGTTTACTTTTATAGGAAGCCATGCACTGAACATCCTTGAGTTGCAAACTCTTTGATTTACCTTTTGCTGGTTCTTTGTGGGTCCACATTTATCCTAAGCAGAACACTTGCAAAATCCTGCTGTGAGAACTAAGGGTAGTTAAAGTATTAACTTAAAGTTTTTAGTGGTCATCATATCCTTTTCATATTGTTTCCTTTTGGTTTGTGTGTGTGGCTCAATTAAAAAAAAATGTGAAAATTCTTGTCAAATAAATAAAATTCACCTCCACCAATAAAATCCTAGACTGCTGTATTTGCAAAAATTACAGAAAGAGAAGGAGAGAGAGAAATGTCATTTGCAATAATAATTGTCTGGTCTAAGCTAATAACATTCACTGTTCCAGCAACTTAGCTGCAGACTGCCTGATTTCTAAAAATGCAGTAAAAAAGGAGAGGGAGAAATAAACCCTTGGCTGAGTAAAAAAATCCTGCATTGTGGATTTTGACAGAGTTTAAAAATAAAACTGAGAAAAGGTAAATCTGGATTTGAACGTCCTATTTTTTTGCACTTTAATTTACACACTGACCCTTTAAACTCTGTTCCAGGCACTATAGCCTTAGGCACAGCCACAAGGCATAACCATCCCCTGTAGTGTGACTTCATCACAGGTTCTCACCTTCCTGCCCAGCCAGTCCTGAAATATCTAGTCATTTTTCTTGCCCCACTTTTGGTATGCTTTCATATATCCTAACATAATGAAAAGTAGCTGCTACTGCTAGCCCTTTACACATGATGAAATCCATTGGAAAGGTGAAGATAAAGAAACTTTATTGCTTTCCCAACTAAAATTCAGACAAAAAAGTTTTAAAATAAGGTTAATTTCTCCCTCCCCCCAAAAAAAGCATAATTAAAATTGTTCTGCTTTTTAGATGAAAATAGTTCCTTGAGCTATTTATAACTTATTGTTCAAGACTGACGGTATGGTAGAAAGAGAATTTAAGAACATTTTCAGTCAGAATGTGGATCTGAGTGAATCTTAAATCTCAAACTTTTAGTAGTCAGGCAGAATATTTCGCCAGTAAACATGTTATTTTTAATCTGACACAAGCTTATTCACTGCTAAAAGAAAGAAAGTAAAACTAATTTAAGCCATAAAACCATTCTAAATTAGTATTATTATTTACTTCTTTATTTAGGTCTGCACCTTAATGAATTATTTATAAAAGCTACATGTTTTAATTTTTATAAAGTATCCTGTGTTTTCAAATGAAACATAGAATTAAGATAACAACTTGTGCTGACCTTCTCAGTTCTATGCCCTATTTGTAGTATAGATTTATGGATTTTTAAGGCCAAATTGGTATCAGTCCCATTTTCAAGTGGCTTAATACACACTGAGCAAAATAATGAATATCTGTTCACAGGATTCACATTAGGCTGCTGCAATTAAACAAGAAATCTGTCCTCTTGACTGCTTGAAATATAATCAGGAAGGCCTACTTAAAAATATCAGTCACAAGCTCAGAGTTTTTTGTAGAATCATGGTGACAATCAGTAAAGTTATGGAACTGATGTTCTGTTCTCACAACTGCCAGTGCTTCTCTGATCATGTCAACTTAAAAAAAAAAAACAACCAACCAAACACACGCACACAAAAAAAACCCTGAAGGAATGTTGTTATCAAAGAAGTTGCTGGGGAAAAATAACAACAGTCATAGCTGAAAATAGAACGTCTACTTAACAGTAATTAAAGCTCTGTGATCAACAACTTCATTGTTATTTTCTAAAGCATCTGTACCCACTCACTTATCTTTATTGCTTGCTGTCTTCTAATTTTGCATCAGTTCTCTGGACTCCTTAGAGCCATTATTATTCTGTTGGAGTAAAGCCTGGATTCTCGTTGGAGACCATGCTCCTTCAGATAGGAAACCTTGTTGTTATTTTCAGTTTAGTAACCTTCTGAGCTTGCCAAAAGGTGTTATCAGATAAATCCCCCCAAAGCCTTATTATTTGCTGGACAGAGAGAGCTGAATCCCACAGTTCTACTCTGCAAGGTTTGTCTGACATCAGAACTTCAGTCTGCAGACTCCAGGAACTACTGCTTACATTGCTGCTTATAACTCTTCTGAGTAAGTTTTGGGTGAGTTTATGCTGACACGAGTTACTATTTAATTAAAAAAGCAACAACTTCCCATTGATTGCCTTTCCTCTTAATTTTCCTTTTGAGACTTTCTTCCTGCCATGCCACTCCTGCAGATGATTCATTACCAAAACTGCTACCAAACCTCAAGGAAAGAGAGAAATGGCTTTCTTTTCCCGTTCTTTATACTTTGATGCCACTAACTCTCAGGCTCCTTTGTTTTACATACAAGGCATTCATTACTTCAGTAATTAGCCCCAGAAAGTGGTGATTTTTAACTATTTGACAGGTTTGCCTGGGATAAGTTCACTGAAATTCATGTGTTTCTCAGGCTTGATCAAAATCTACCCGTAAACATAAAATATTACAATTCAGACTCTGGAATGCTGTGGTTAAAATACTCTAAAAGATCATACTGTCTTGTTAATACTTGTCAAGTCATTCCTAGGACTTCTTACTTGGTTTTCTTTCTTTCACACAGAGAATAATTAAAAGAATAAAAGACTGCATTTGGTACAATGTATACAGATTTTAGCTACATTTTGAGATATGTATGTCCACCCAAAATATTCACACTGGCCCAAACTCATTGGAAATTAATATCTCAAGTCCATAAAAATTGGTTCATGTTCTATACTAGTTGCTGCCTATGTATATGTTTTGTTAAAACTACCACTGTTGCTCTAGAGGGGATATTCCTTTAGCTCCTTAGAATACAGACCACGCCTACATGCAGCTGATGTGTTCAAGAGCAGTCTGTAGTACAAGGTGGTCTGTGGGACACGTGCCCTTCAGCCACTGGACTGGCTTGCAGACAAAACAAGTACACAATGCCAATAGGTGTGCTCAGCACACAGTGTTTGGTGGTGTCCAGAAGGAAACACTGGCTGAGATCACAGATGTGGGCAGTGAATTTGCCCTTGAGAGCTGTCACCACAACATAAGATAGAAAACCCCATGTCTCCTAGCTCATGATTTAGCAGTGTCATATATGGCACCACCACTCTTTCAGTCTTTCTTCCTCCTACCCACCTCAGATTCTCAGATTCATGGAGCAGAAAAAGAAATACTAAATAAGGGAAGCACATAAAAACATGTGTGTATGTGCGTGTGTGTGATATTCCAGAGTAAGTAATATTTGAAAAAGCAGGTCAAGCAGAGAAATACTCAAAAGAACATAGGCCTCTCAGATGTTCTCAATACACTACAGTGTTTCCTCCCACTTGCTCCCAGGTACTGCTGTTCCTTTACTTTCTTGTTCCTACTGAGTTTCATATCCTCAAACCACAGCATTACACTGTCTTAACAATGCCATTATAATGCCTAAATTACTCTCCAGTAACTTGGTTCTTCCTTCTATAACTTCCTCAGAAGACAATACAGAATTAGTGCGTATTTTCCTACCTGAGAATAGCTATCTTTGCATCTTAGCAGAACATTGTGTTCTTATTTTAACTTGGCCTGACTTCTAATGGTTACCTGAAACAGAACCTGCATATTGCTAATTACTTCAGAATATTACGCTGTAGTCCTCTTGGTAACCTTGAATTTACACTCCCATAGCACTCACAGGCCGGTGTGGTACTGATGAAAGATGTTTAGCTATCCCTGAAATGTAAATTTCATCTACCTTTCACCGTAGGGTTTGGTATTCCCATGCCTTCCCTTCACCAGAAGAGAACTATATTTTTTGCTACATGCTATTTAGAGTCCTTAATGAATAATCATGTGATTCATTATAAACACCAGAAAATAAAACAGGCTGTAAAATTTTTATGCAATACTAGAGCTTATTCTTAGCATATCAAAAAGATGTCACACATGGGCTACTGATAAACCAAATAATCTGATGCTAAATTACTCTAATGCATTCCCCCCACCCTCCTCACCTTGGAATTTATACCATGAGGAGTGATCTATCCTTTTACAGTTTCTGCGAACAGTTCAGCAGTTCCTGAAGGAACTGTTATGGTTAGGAGAGGGAGGAGGAGGAAAATTTCTCTTTTAGAAGAATCCTAGGAATTAGATTAATTTAGGAGACTTCTGGGAACTAAGTGTCTTTGGTTTAGTTTAATTGAGGCTTCAGTTTACTGTGTAAACTGGGGTGGGGAGCAAAATGCTGGATAAACTATGGTTTAGCTTAAGGGTTTGGAAAGTCTATAAACCATTATGTTTTTAAAAAGAGAGCATTGAGGGGCAGGTAAAGCCCACTAGCTTTTGAAATTGTGAGTGACATTTTCTCTGTATAAGTAACAGCTTGTCACATTTCGTTTCACTTTAAATGAAAGCAAGACTTTTATATAATCTCAGTGCTCAAGTAGCAGGTTTGTTGTTGTGTTGATTTGGGTTTTTTTTCTTCTGGAAAATGCCAAATATTCCAAGAGTTGACAACACTCAAATAATTTCCTCTTTAGCTGTACCCCAGTGACTAAGACTGAATGTCAACTACTTTCTGGCTTTAGTTCCCAACCAGTTCAACTGTGGCTAATTTTAGGTGTTACAGGTGCAGCATTAAACAATCCAGAACATGTTACACAGCAGTCAGTTATGATAAAGAAGACCCTGTAACACAGTTTTTTGTGTAGGGATAAGCTTTGAATACTTACATTTCTGTTGATTATAATAATAGTAATAATGATAATAACAATAATAATAATGATAATAGTAATAGCAACAACAATAGAAATAAAAATAAAGGCTTCATTAGGGCTTTTAGTAAAGTAGCATTAATGTATCTTGAGTTTGTGAAAATTGCAAGCTACATTTATGTTCTGGTTTTAATATATTTTCATTGTCTTGTGCTCTGGGTCATCAGCCTCACCTGCTCTGTCCCACCCGTGATAGTTGTGTAGCACAGTCCAGCTAAAAAGAGGAGTATCTGTCAGATTATATGACTCCATAAACCTGAAAGCTCAATAGTGCAACTGAAGCAATATTAATGGTAGTTTTAGCTATAATAATGCACTGTGCCTTCAGTCTTCTAGAGGAGCATGAGCAAGTCAGTATACATAGGATGGTTTGTGTTTCTTCAATGTGCTTAGAGAAAAAAAGACTTAACCTGACATTAAGTATCCACTTGAGAGTTCATGCCACACGTTCTTTTCATGAAGCCAGGTGTATTGCAGACAACCTGAACATCTGTTACCTTTTGTGAAAAAGCCAACTGGGTATAGTTTGTATCTGGCCAAATTTAAATCCATATCACTATTTTTCCGTGTCTATTAACTGTCGTAGTTTCATGGCCAGCTGGGAATTTTCAGATGATTTTAAGAAGTCTTATGTTTGGCTCTAAATGGAAAAGCATGTTTCTTTCAGCTTTCTTCCCATAAGAGGAACTGTGGCATTGTTTTATAGCACTTTTTTAGTGCTAGGCAACAAACTTATGGAATAAAACCACAATACCTTTATATTTTACCTTTATTCCTAATTTTGTCTACAAGCAAATTTAACTTTTTAGGTAGTTTTGTACATATTTCAACACTTTAAATTTCTTATTTTTAGCACTTTAATTTTTTTTCATTGTATATCTTCGATTTTATACTAACCATGTATTTTAAGTCAAATTTGAACTAATAATGCTATTTCCCTCACAGTTCAGAAAATAACCTTAAAGGTCTTACAATGCAGAAGACTTATAGAATTGGCCTGTTATGCATAAGGCTGTACAAATCCTATTTTTAACAATATGCTTCCCAAATTATATTATTTTTCAAAGGAGTCCTAAGGCCAAAGGAAGGAGACAATCCACAGTATCGTGAAGCTGAGGAAAAAGTGCATCCATGATGGTACAACTGCCTGAGCAAGCATTTAATGTAAATTTATATATCATCTTTCTTATTCTACTCTTTGAGAAAAGTAGTAACATTGGGTGATCTTGATCCCCATCATCGGGTTAGAAGAAGATTAAGGCGATACAATCCAACATCTGAAGTTGTTTCATCACCTTTAGAAAGACTATTTGATTCCTTCCCACTTAATGGTTCTTATAGGAAAATATTAGCACTGAAAAAAAAAAATCAATGGGTACAGAAAAAAAAATCCACCAATAATCTTACTCATAGATTTTTTTGATTCTCCACCCAATCTTCTCTCTCCTTCAAATCCCTAATAACTCCTTAAAGCACTACATTTTTTTTTTCTAAATAATTGCAGGCTTTACAACAATTTATTTTACAGGTTTTTTGGGGTGAAGGTGAGGTTGTATAGTGTACAAGCTGACTCAATAGAAATTCCTTCTTGTACTCAGTGAGTGTCCCTAGCAAATGATGACTGTGGTCTGGAGACCTATTAGCCTTTTACATTTCTTCTCAGGCCTCCCATTTTTTTTCTAGGTAATAGAGGAAATTAAGAGAGAGGCAATAGTTAAGTCATGGAGAAAAACACTTCTTGAAAGCCACAGTTTTATTAATTAATATTTTGATAGTAACAGAATGATCTTATTAGTAGTCCCTGGCCTTGTAAATCTCAAAAATCATTAGCAGAACCAACACCTGCAGAATCCTAGGAAAGAGGATCAAGTTATTCACAGATATGTATTGCTCCTTTAATTAATGGCATGGAGATCTGGTGGATCCAGGTTTTTGGGGGATAAGTTATCTCAACTGGCACCAGCACATTTAAAGATCTGTTTCTTGATCTACTCTGAAATTTGTTAAAAGTCACCTTATAAGACCCAGTCTTCCATCAAGCACAAAAATACATGCTTGACCTCTCACTGGTATTGTTACACTCATCAGTTTAACTTTATTGGAAGTTGGTGATGGGAACTGCTTGCGTATCGTGAGAACACTTCTACTGAGAAATGGCATTCTACTTGCAGGGTTTCAGAGCCAGATATACTTATCCACTGTACTACATTATTAGTCCTGCAGATGCTCTTTGGTTCTTTGCCCTCCTCCCCCCCTCCCCCCCCCCTCGGTCCAAATGATACCATAACTTGTTGACACAATAAATACAGTACATTGGCTGAAACATATTTAGTGTTTAGAAAAACTTCGGAACATGTTTCTTCTTGCTTCTCCAGGTTGCTCCAAATTATTGTAAAGTCACCACTGTGAGACTGAAAATCTCTAATGAAGACAAAGGAGGAAAACATAAGAATTCAGAACGCATTCAAACAAACAAACAGGCAAATGGAGACCACAAAAAAAAAAGGAGCAATATATTATATTGTAAAGAGATTCTTTTTTATGATGCAAACTGCTTATTTATAGTGAGGAAGCTGCCTATGAGGAATGGCATTCTACCTGCTGTGTTCACAGTCAGGTATAGTAATTTACTGTGCTAAATTATCAATCCCGCAGATGCTGGGTCCCTACCACCATCCCCGCCACAGTAAAGATACTGCATTGTGGCACATTAGCGTTTTGTGAGACGTTATTTCAATAGCTGTGCAGATCCTCCTCTGATTAATGAAACAGCCTATATATAAATAAGTCTTGTTACTGAAATGTCTCATCAGAGATTTGTGGAATAGTTTGTCATAAATGTTGGATACCTTACAGCATGGTGCTGAGGATGATTAAAATCATTACATTCATCTGCACACTTCTACTACACCTCTTTCTCATTCTTAATGCTACCACCTTGGCTGAGAATAGAGAGAAGAGACTATTAAATGTTTCCATGTATTATATTTCCCCAAACTATCCTGTAAATTACTATGTAGAGAAAATAAACTTTTCCTTTTTAGGTCAATTTAAGATTAATAAATAGCATAGCAATTAACAAGGCAACTAATAAATTCACACCTCGGAATTTCTTCAGACACTAGTCAAATATTTTAGTGTGTCCTGCTCTAAAATATATGTAAAGAAATGATGTAGGAAAATATGAAAAATCATGAGTTAAAAGGTAGGGTTTTTTCCTTAAGCAATAAAGGAGTCCAACAGGTGCCATTAAATGAGAAATCAGATGCTGTTCTGATTCAAGTTGATGAGACTTTCATTACTTCAGCCTATTAGTGTGAAAAAAAACCCCAGTCTTCTTCACCTGTAGAGAAAAAAAAATCAAAAGTTTTTATGATTATTATATTTTCAAGACATTCCTAAAAACATACATAATTCTCCATCTATATCCACAACAGTATCCCAGTCAGGTAGAAATCTGGGGCAATGGCGGTGTTCAAACAATCTTGTCTGTGTACTTACAGACCTCTCAGAAAAGTAAACATTTAATTTGCTGCAGTGGGATCAGTCATATAGTAACAGCTAACTTCTAAGTACCTGTAAGACATTCTTCTGAGACCACAACATCTATAAAGAATGGGCTACCTCACATCTATCCAGGGTATTTACCACTCAGAATCATCAGATCTACTTGTCAAGCATTGTACTGTTGACTTTTCACCTCTACACTCAATCCAGTGCTTTTGAGGCTTGTCCAATTCTTTTCTGATCATTACCACATGAACTGTGCACTGCTGCCTGCTCCAGACAGGATACTTGTTCAGTTTAAGCTGTATGCCTAGCCTATGTGTATAATGTGAACAGATCTGGATTTCCAAAGGTGTAATACCCTCATCGCAGGGGGAAAAGAAAAAAAAGGAAAAAAGAAAAAAGAAAAAAATATGTATTTCTGCCTGTCTAGTTGAAAAACTTGAATAAAATTTGCCTGGTCATATTTTTTTTAGGAATGATGACAAGATACCCAGAAATGGTTTAATGTGGGTTCAGAGGAAGAAGATGATAGGCACTACTCAGTGCTGATGGCTACTGATGTATCCTGCACTAGAGAATCTGAAGAGTTCTCTGGCATTTAGAAAATTACAATGTTAGGTATCAGGAAATTTTATTAAAAATCTTAGACAATCTTTTAAGGTTTGCACCGTGGGCTTAATCTCTCTTGTAAACTTTACTATGAAACCAGCCCTTACTGTTATAAATTAAAGTTTTTGTTCCATTAAATAGAGGAATATTTTAAGAGCATTGCCCCACATATGGAGCACTACCTTACAACATCACCTCATGAGAAACTTTATATTAACTTTAAATTTAACCTTTATAATAAATAAGAGAATACACATTATAGATAAACATAAAAGCAAAAATTTCAAACCAGAAGTTTAATTTTAAATTACTTTCAGTTCTTGCATGTATACAGAGTTGAAAACAGTCCTGATGTTTCACAAGTTCTGCAGCACCTGTGTTAATGCAGAAACACAATATTTCCCTTTCAATGTTAACCACTGCAAAATGCAATTGACCACAAGCAGCTGAACTTTAAAGGAGCTGATTTTGTCCTACTTGCCTCCTACAAAGTTTCAGATGTGGCCAGAGAATTTTCAAGTATTCCTTAGAGAAATTTATTTTCAATATCTTGTCTTGAATACCACTGTGCTCCATGATCTCTTTGTGTATATGCATGTTCTCACACAGGCAAGCACAAGCCACCTGCACACTTCAAGTTCAAGCTTGAAGTTTAAGGTAAAATTTTCAAGGTTACTTCTGTTTCCATTAAAAATGCTTATACAATTATGTTAGTAGGTGTAAATGAAAACCAAATTGTCGAAGGGAAGTTTTCTACCCTAGGAGAAAGCTTCTTTTCTGGTTCTCTATTTTAAACCTCGATAATAAACACTCTGTTCTTTTTGAGTTGCCTAACTTCAGCTTGGCCAAAAATATTTCAAACAAGATTTGAAGAAATTTCCACTCATTTTTCTAAAGAGCTGAGAGAATTTTATAACCATTGAGACCCCCACACTCAGTAATTTGGACAGATCCTATAGATTAATTCCTCAAATTACATTATTTTCTCAGCCTAAGTCATTTAAATTATGCTTTATCATGTTTTCTAAACTGTTTGTTTGCACTGTCAACCACTTCCTCTACTCTTAGGGACAGTTGTATTACAGTGAATTTATACACGCAGATAGCTCTCTTACCATGTTGAAGAGAATGCTGAAGAACTAATGAGATCAGACCTTGACACCATGTGGCTGCAAGCTGTATTATGTGCCAATCAATTAATACAATTTTTCAAGTTTAACTTTCACCTTGGGCTTTGAGGTCAGTAACAACAGCAGGAAGAGAGGCAGGAACGGGGTAAAAGGACATCAACTGTGCCTTGTTGGCCTAAGAAATTTCTTTCAGAAGGAATTTTGCTGTAGAGATAAGGAATTCAAGGTCAAGTCAGTCAATGAATTTTGTATCTCCAGAAAAATAATTCTAGGGAGAAAAGCTTTGTGCATGCAGAAGGAAATCACTTCTGGCTGAATGATTTAAAAGCTTTAAAAGGCTAGAATCTAAAACTCAAGCAAATAGATTTTACTGCATCTCTTGTATGTTTAATAAAGGAAATGGTATCTCTTTGGGAAAAGCACTAGCGGGAAAAGGCTACACAAATTTTATATGTCCCTAAATCATTGATAGAGTATGACTCAGAAGTCCTTTAATTTATATTGGATGACCTACTCTGCTGCCTAGGCATTGAAAGTGGGTCTCAGTCACTGGGACAAAGGTTGTTCTGGGCTAAAAGATGTAAATAGAGCCTTCCTCACTAGCGTAAATCAGGAATAATTGCCCCTGAATAAGAGGCCAAATGGCACAGAGAGATTCATAACCAAAACCACAATTCAACCCACTGAGAATGTGACGTTTTCAAAATAGTAACAAACAGTGAAATTAAGGCCTATTCCTGTGATTTAAATGACCCTCTGACATTTAATGTGTGATAGGAGAACCATGACTTTGACCTGATCAAAAGGCAGTAACTGAGCATAATGAGTCACAGCAAACAGGACATTGCAAACAAGAACTGAGCGTGGGTGGTGCAAACCATGGGTCAGTAAGTGATAGGAGAACAACACCCAAAACTGCTGGAAACACACAGTGTGATATCATCACTCACTGATCTGGCTGGTGGCTTGAGACAACATCGCTAGAAGCCCCTTCAGTAACAGATATTGGGGAAACACTGGCACATAGTTGTATGACACCGCTTAGAAGAAGATCCAAGGTGCAACCATTAACACATTGGTGCCAAGACCCTGTCCAGAGCCACCATGGAACAGCTGGACAAGATATCATGTTTCCTTCAGGCTCAGCTGTGCCAATTCATTGGCAGGCAGTGAGAAGTAAGCTTGTGTGTACACACACGCTCACGCATGTGTGTGTCTGTGTAAAACTTTCCCTCAGACATCCTGCCCCTCGCTTGGTCCACTTAATAAACTGAACTTAGCACAATCAGATTGCCCAGAGTTCCTTTTTTCCCTTATTGTCTGTAGCATTTAAAATGTGGATTACATGAAGGAAAAGAGAGAGACTAAGGGGCAACTTTGTCCTGGCTGGATCAGTATTATATAAAATCCTATGGCTCAGCTGGGTGGTGTATACACATGTATTAATATCAAAAATCTTGGAACTTGACTTTGTTACCTTTATTCTCATGTAATATTATGTTATATGTCCGAGTAATTTGCAAAATAAAGAACTACTTAAAAACACCAGACCTGACATTTGACAGGATAGCTTTTTCAGAAAGGCAGTCACAAAGCTCCTGAACAAGTATAAAAATATTAATATCTTGCTGTAGGAATTCTTAATCTCTTTAAAAAAAAAATGCCTATTTTTGGAAAAACAAAACACCTACTTTCATATATCTGTATCCCATTCGGGAATAAAATAGAAGATAGTGGTTGGAAAAAATAGCAAGGAACCCAGAATATGAGTTCATAAGTGGAAAAGGTGAAGCTTTTATAATTTCAGAGGGATTTCTACTTTTACTTTATTTTTCTGTTTTATATATGGTTAAAATAAATCTAGAGCTAGAATGGAATAACTGTGTATGCAATCTTTTTTCTTTATATTAATGGAGGAAAGGAAGAAAAGATTCCTGGAATTTGCAAGTTAGGTATATTTCATTTTTTCCACACACTTGGTGTGAAAAAAATGATTGTTAATAAATATCTCTACTTTTCCCCAGCATATGCAGATAACATTAAAATTTAATTGGGAATTCTCACCTCCCAAAATGTAGAGAACTCTACCCTGCAAAATCATATTTCCTTAAAATGTCAGTGGTCTACAATCCATTTTCTTGTTCCTTATCCCCTTTAACCATTCACAGATAGCACTCAACTCAGCCTATTTTCCTCATGTCCTGTGACCAAACAGTTAGATCTTGTCCATGATGTAATGGTTACAGTGAAAATTTCCAGGTTAGATGTAAGAAGGTACTTTTAGTAACCCACCTTGAGGCAACCTACCTCAATCAGATAAATTACAAGATCCTACTATGTGCTTCTACACAGTATCTTCACCATGGCTTTCCATGGATTTACACTTGGTTTGAACATTCCTTGGCTTGGCAAATCCATAAGTTCTCATTAACTCACTACAGTATGAGGTGCTTACAGATTTATGGGATCCAGTTGCTGGAGTTCTTAAAAGGAAGCTTCGGGTTTTTTTATGTGCACACAAATCATGTATTAACCATCACCAGGCACAATATACTGCATATAGCAGATGATGCATTCAAACATGCATTAATCTTAAGTAACCTTTCCAGAGAAGGTTTTTTATCACCGTTTGCTCAAACAAAACTTCTTAGAGTTAGTGAAGCTGTTTTGTAATGAATAATCCCTTCCATAAAAGAGAAACCCTAAAATCTGAAAACAGATATTAATTCTCTTTAATGTCCATTCCATTTTCAGGCTGTTTTGTTATGGAAATGTGACTTACACACTCAGGTCTGTGTCTCTCTCTTGCTTAATAAGGCTTGAGTCCTATTTAACAACTTCGAATCGAATAAAATCTGAAATAAATTTCTCTTATTTCTCTTAGAAATAATTTACATTCATGCCAATTTGGGAAAAGTTGGGGGGATATCTCCCTGAGAGAGAGTGAGAGACAGGTTCTTTGTGGCAGCAGTGAATTGGCCAGATAGGAGCCCTTTCCTCATTTATCATCCACACTAAGTGCTGTCCCTGCCTAATGGCAGAGGGTAAAAAGACATCTGGTTTATCCTATCTGGGGGAATTAGAGGGCAAAAGGTGCAAACCCTTTGAAAAGCAGACTTATTTAGTTCTAATGTTCACAGAAAAATTTGAATTTAAAGAACATTTTGTCTCCTGTGTTCATTAAGCTCTTCGCTTCTATCATCCTTACTTGACTGGTTTATTCCTGACTCCATGTATTTGTTCCCACATGGTTGAAGTGGGAAGATAATTAAGATATGACATCCCAGCTCTAGAGAACCACAATACTGACTGATGTGCTTTCCTTATTGTGCAGACAGACTCAGGAGAAGTAACAGAAAAAGACAGCATAGAGACTGCTATCCTCCCACATATCCCTGAAAGAAAAAGGTGAAAGAACACCTGGTATTTAAAATGAGAGTATAGATATAAATCTTTACAGGTAACTGTGTATTTCAATAGTTTGCTGGGGGAAGACTGTGCTTTCAATGGTAAGTCTGTATGCTAACTTTTAAGCTCACTCTTTATAAAAAAACTGCTATTAATAAAACAGATATTTACATTCCAAAGTATGAAATATGGATCCAAATTAGCTTCATGGTTTAAAAATCATTTGTATAATTCATAAGTCAGTGAAAAACCTAATGAATTAGTCACATAACTGGCACATTAGAGACAGAACTTAAAATTCGGATGCATGTTTTATTTAAAGCTTGATGTGCTGTATAAATAAATCATGAAAATGTACTTCTGACTCAAACAGTAAATAGTAACGTAAAGAATAGGAGCCTCTAGGAAAAAAAATGGGGGGGGAGGGGGACTGAATGAACTTGTGTTATTTAGCTTGCACAGGCAAGTGGGAGTCAGCAGCAGCACTTTCAAGGCCTCATTGCTTTCTGCTGGGTTAGAGAAGTGATATATCAATTGAGGCTTGACTGTTAATAAAGTTTGTTTAGACCTAAGTTTAAGGTAAGCAGTAAATATGGTCCACTCTGTCTTAGGAATAAGATGGAAACTTTTAGTCCTTAATTGTGTGAATCCTCACAAGAAAATTTCAAATATTTTCCGTCACAACAGCTCTGTGCTCCTTTTGCACTCTCAAGTAATTAAACATCTGTTCTAGCCCTGCATGAATTTAATCTATGATTCTGAATCTCCGTGCTTCACATATGTGATGTCTGCACAAATTATCCACACTTTTAATCTGCAAATTTTCATCTTTTCCTTCCCTAATCATGATATAATTTGTTGTCATCGCAATCCAGGAATGCTGACTCTTAGCTCCTTCCCACAGCCCATAAAACTTGTCCTTTAGCAGTCCAGAGGTCCACTTGCATCCTTATATTTTAATTCTCTTTTGACTACCTTCCTGACTTACAGCACATGCTGGAGATGAACTTTCTTTTTACTTCTCACAAGCCTGTGAAGATCACATATAAGAGAACTTTATATACACTCAGGTTGAAAATGAAGGGAGGAAGAGGGAACAAGAAGATCAGAAAGATGCAAAGGCATTAGGTATAGCTGCTTTACACTTGTAAGCCATTTGAAACCCATTGCCCTCACTTCACTGGGGTTCTTAACCTTTTGCTGAGAGATGAAGTAGAAGAGGAAACATGATGTCCTTACATTCAGGAGGAGAACAAGTCCCTTGTTACATATAGTAATAATGATTGGCAGGCCTCAGTGATTGTGAGGAAGAATAAAAGGAAAGGGCAACCAATCTGAAGGGAGAGGAGTAGTTCAGTTTTCAGGATTGCTGCCTTTTCCTTGGAGACACATGCAGAAGTCTGAAAACAATAGACAGAGAATTCTGTAAAGCCAGCAGATCTGAATTTATGCCTGTATTTATAAGGGACCTACTGCAAATATCATTGACAGAGACCACAAATGCTTTCCCTTTAAGATATTTAGTGTCTGCAAACAGTAGATAAGGTCTCTGTTCAAAAAAATTCTGTGAGACTAAAATGGAACACTGAGTCAAACTTTCTGGGTTCATAGTTCTGTTTCCATGGAGCCCGAATGCCAGAAGCATGAGACATGGATATGAAACTATCACTACAAATAATAAGAATAGTTGTTGGATTTTTGTTGCTGTTTTATAGCAGTTGTAATAGAATAAGTGTTAATTAACACAAAAGTACATACTACTAACTTAAGTCTTCAAAAGCTACAAAACTGAACTTTTTTTATGCTATTCTGATTCTTTCATTTGATCTAATCGTAAGAGTAACTCATGTTCCTGAAAGGAAAGAGGGAAACTGTCTTTAATACTACTACATATAGAAAAAAACCTCCAAGATTGGAAATCAGTTTGGAAGTTTCTGCACCTCAGAAAAAGTACTTTGCTAACAATGCACAGGTAAACACACCACATGACTAGGCGAAAAAAGAGGGAAAGGAGTGCTATAGCAGTTGTACAGCTGTAATAAATTCATCTCAAGGAGCAATGTGTATCCAATTTTCAGAAATGTCTTTTGGAACACTTTAATTGTATATAAAATAATGTTTAAGGAAGAAAATTCTTAAAGGACACCAAAGTTATATGATTAGTCTGAAAGACTGTAAGTGAAAACAGAAAGAAGATCCTCAGAGTTGAAATTGAGTAAGAAGCATTGGGCCTGGATCACCTCAGACACAATCCTGTTTCAGTTAACAAGATAAGTTAGGCCCTCAAACCTTCTGGAGAGCTCATCAAGCCGCTTCCATCTCTTCACATGTCTTGACAGAAGGTTCATCAGCTATACACAATAATGAACATCTGATTTTCCATGTATTGTATAAGACTGATCTGGTAAATCATCATCATCTGTTTGAAGTAATGAGTTCATGAGTGCATCTGCTTTACCAGTAGTCTGGCCACTCTCTTCTCTAAACTCCTCTTAAACTGATGATCCCCCAACTTAAGGACTGAAAGCTCTTATTTCTAAAATACTTCACTAACACCTTTTTAAAATAATTCTGACAGTTCACAATACAATTGCAGATCTGTGGTAACTGGGAAATATATGAACATAGGCATGAACAGGGCAGTTCCTGTTCTACAGACCTTCCTATTTGTACCTCTTACCTTGCAGAAATAGCATTTTTAAGAGATCTGAAGGACTAAAATCGGGTAATGTGGGAAAGTGGGAGACAAAGGCCATTCAATATGCTGTGAAGGGAATAGCTAGAGAAATGTCACAGCATTATTACCTAGAGAGGATAATAATGTTACATATTATTTACTTAATCTTACCAAGCACTACTGGATCTGGATGAAGTTTCTGTGGTAGAAAGAAAAGGGAGAAACTGAAATGGGTTGTTTCTAGCCAATGTAGTCACCTCTAGCGTCCTAGAGATTGTTGGGATCAGAAAAGTTCTCTGAGCTTTTTGAAGATGAGGACAAAAGTAATACCCAGGAAGCATAAGGCAATGAAAAAGTTTCAGATTAAAAACAATTTTGCAAATGGGCAAGTTCCTTGAGTAGAATAGTACTGGTGGAGAGAATCTGAAGTATGGGCCTGACTAAAAGATAGGACTATTGCTGGAAATAAGTATGTTGAATATAGCTCACCACCCTATAACTTCTTTTTAAAGGGTCTAATCTCCTATTTCTTTTCTAGTCCCATTCTAGGACTCCATATAGTTCCTAAATTATCCTGGTGATTTTCTTTATAAGCACAAAGAAATATTTGCCTAGATTAAGTTTGACTTGCTGTTTCTTTTTATACCATGGCTTGACAGTAGAGTGCAAAAAAGTAGTGGTTTGGACCATATTTCATCTTGGATACCCTGCCTCAGTCTAACAAATACCTCCCTCCCCCTTATGCTGTCTAACTGTTCACTCAAAACTCAAGGAAAGAAAATTCACTCATTTAAAAATCTGCTTTGTGGTTTTACAGAGCCACGCTGCTGGCAAATAGTTTCCAGTAATTTCAGAGAGAAAAATTGAGGCTAGTGAGATTAACCACTACAAACATAAAATGCCATACCCATATTTCATTTCTTTCCTAATTTTCAACTGATTTCAGTGTAAGCTTAGACAATTTTTATCTTCAAGTTAATTAAACATAAAATGTAAGCAATTCTAGGAACAATCTCACACAACCCTCTAAAAAATGACTAAACAAAACATGCATAAAACATATGCAGGATGGTACATGGATTTAGGATTCAAGAGACTGTTTCATTAGCTGTTTATTACTATGCAGACAGTATTTAAATTTTATAGTAGTTTTGAGTATATACTGGTCAAACAGTTCCACATAATTTCTCCTCATATGTATCAATCCTAAATTATTCTATAGTACTTGTTTGTTTTCCTTAACAAGTAGTATATTATATAATAAAAGTCTCTTATCACTATCTTAATTTATATGTTTAACTTTTTAGTTTTCAATAATCAGCTTAGACCAGTATACAATTCATATTATCAAACTGAGGAAGCGTTTCTAATGGCTTTAAGTATAGTACTGCTGAAAAAACAAGACACAGTTCAAAATGACTGCAAAGATTAATTTCTCTGTAAGCCTTCAAATCTACAGTATTGATTTCAATTTAAGGCTTTACTTATCCCTGTTATTTCATTTTGTAAATATCTACCAATAACCTAGCAGCAAGACATAAGCATATAGAGATAATAATATCAAGTCACTCTTTTTTTTCTTTCTAGGATAATGTCCTGTCCAGCACTCTGCAGAAGACCTGTCCATGAAGTAAGGGATTTTGTCAGCAAAGAAGTTATATTTATTTTAGACATCTTAAATAGTCACCTAGTAAAATACTTTTTTTATGTTCTGAATGCTGTTATTTTTATTAAGGTTATACTTTCCGTAATAATTAGTAATTAGTACAACAAACTTGCTCGTCTGTACAAATGAGCTTTCTATTGATGTGAACAGCAGTCATGTCCCATTACGCTGGGAATCATAGAATGGTTTGCATTGGAAGGGACCTTTAAAGATCATCTAGTCCAACCCCCCTGCCATGGGCAGGGACATATTTCACTAGAACTGGTTACCCAAAGCCCTATCCAACCTGACCCTAAAAATCTCCAGTGGTGGGGCATCCACAACAACTCTTGGCAATTTGTTCCAGTGTCTCACCACTCTCATCATTTAAAATGTTTTCTTTATACCCAATCTAAACCTACCCTCTTTCAGCTAAAAACTGTTGCTCCTTGTTCAGACACTACAGGCCTTAGTAAGCCCCCTTTATACATTGAAAAGCCACAATAAGAACTCCCCAGAGCCTTCTCTTCCCCAGGCTCAGCAACTCCAACTAGCGCAGCCTTCCTTCATATGGGAGGTGTTTCAGCCCTCTGATCATTTTTGTTGCCCTTCTCTGAACCTGTTCCAAGAGGTCCACGTCTTTCTTGTACTGCATAACTGAGAACTGGATGCAGAAGTCCAGGTGGGGTTTCACAAGAGCAAAGTAGAAGGGGAGAATCATCTTCCCTGACCTGTTGGCCATGCTTCTTTTTTATCAGCCCAGAATATAATTGGCTTTCTGGGTTGCAAGCACACATTGCCAGCTCATATCCAATTTTTCATCCCCCAGTATCCCCAAGTCCTCTGCAGGGCTGCTTCTCAACCAATTAATTACCCACTCTCTAGAGATACTGTGGAATACCCAATAGGTTGCCCAGTGAAGATATGGATGGCCCCAGCCTGTGTTCAAGGTCAGTCTGGAGAGAGCTTTGAGCAATGTAATCTAGTGGAAAATGTCCCTGCCCATAGCTGGGGTGGGTGGTGGGGGTGGGAGACGGGATGGTGTGGACTAGATGAACTTTAAAGGTTCCTTCCAGCACAAAACATTCTATGACTCCATGATTTCCCTGACCTAGATGCAGGACCTTGCACTTGGCCTTGCTGAACTTCATGAGGTCCACATGGACCCTCTTTCTAATCTTTCCATGGTTCCTCTGCCTGTCGAGATCCCGTGGCTTATGTATTATAGCATACTTTTCTTCCTTTGATACACAGATAGAAAACATTCTCAGATACAAGAAGTTCTCTGAAGTAATTAATTGATTGTATAGGTTATAAGATCAGAACAGTGGTTTCATGTAGTTTGACTTTTTGTGTAACACATGCTTTAAGTGCTCTTCACATCAATTGTTATTTGAACTGGAGTTTTGCTTTTAGGTAAGTATTTTGTCTTGGTTTACAAATTACTCATGGAAAATTCACCACAAATCCTGCAAGTTGTTCTGTTGCTTAAAAATACTAATTTAAATGTGGTTTGACGGTGGAGTAAATTTGTGTAAATTTAGCTTAAATTTGATTTACTAGATTGAATGTATAATCTATCAAATAACCTGACCATGTCAGGAATGTTTTTCACCATGATGTTGCATGACAACAATGGATCATAACATGAACGAATACAGGAACACGAAGGAAAGCCATTCATTTTCTCAGTTGCTGATACAAAATGTTTTTAAACTACTTATTTAGATGACATAATTTGCAGTCAATATGTTTGAGTTGAACTGCAGTAGTGCAGTGGTAAAAACCTTACAATTTCTCATTATGCTAACAGAAATTATTTCCTCAAACCAAGCAATAACAACCAAGTTTCTGCTTTAGAGGTGAATAAATATAACCATCATTACAAAGTAGAATATGTCACAAGATTTTTTTTGTCTTGTGTATTTTTTCACATTTACTTAATTTAAATTTGTTAAAGAATTCCTCTAAACTGAACATTTTCATACTTGAACAGCATGCCCAAAAGAACATTGAAAATAGGATTTTAATTATTTCTTTACTTTTCTAACATGATGGACCCAATGTGACACTTTAAATGAAAAACACACTAAGCTGTCAATGTCCTATTTGTAGAGGCATTTATTTTCAGGATTCAGTCACATGAAATTGTATTTTGATATTTGATACATGTTGTAAAGTCTATCTAATTTAGAAAAGTACTTTTCTCTGGACCTTATGGTACTGAATAAATTAGTTGCAACCACCATTAACCCCAGTACTTCAGGTATAAAATAACTGAAATATACCTCTTCAATCAGTTTATGCTAAAGTACTGCACAGATATTAACCAGACTTCCTGACGTCATATAATTAGATTATAGACATAGTAATGCATAGAATATTTTTGCCTGAATATGGAAAATCTTTTTTCCTATTCAATTTGGCATCACCATGGATGGAAATGCAAGTGGCTCATAGCACTTTGTGTAGCTGATTTTCTATTTTGTCAGAGCACAAGGTAATTTTTTCATCATTCTTAGTATCACAGGGCATCTCAGTAATGAAGGGCTTATTAGTAAACTGGAAACATCTAAAATAAGCTTTGAAATGAGTAACTAAAACTTTTTTATTTTTGGCCATGAACAAAATTTTCTATTCTCTCTTTGTGTTAAAAAACAAGACTCCACTTAATTATATAATCCAATTCACCTTTGTATTCCTCTGGCTTTCTATTATGTAGATTATGCAAACTTAAATCTTTAGTAATTTAATCATGAATAAGTGACTATGAGCCAGAAAGTACTTAACAGATAATATTTTCGTAACCAGAGTGCAAGGAAAAATAAAAGGAGTTATTTTGCTTCCCCTGGGCAAAAAAGAAAAGATTTGATCCTTTTGTCTCCTAGCGCAACACCTTTTTCACTTGTACTTTGTAGCATGTTTCCAAGAGTGAAGAAATTAGTCTGTGCTTTCAGGATGAGTACAGCACTCCACGTACTCCAAATAACGTTTTGACTGCATAAGTACCATTCACGCACCTGAACTATGTCAGCCTGTGCACCAACACCACCTATTCAATAGTTCATATGCAGCAAACACATATTTCAAAAATCCGTGAAAGTCAGTGGGATTTAGAGATTTGGATAACCCCCTGTATAGAGAGTGGCCATTGAAATTGTTCAGTCTGTTTACTAAGCAGTCGTGTTTAGTATTGTCAAAAGATTCAAGGTAGTTACCATGCAACTTCAAACTGAAAAGCTTAGTCTGAGGCTTAAAAGAAGAAATAAACAGGTAGGTAGTCTACAATTTCAAGGCATTTGTAATGCTTTTCATTTACGTGGCCAGTGACTAAAATGCAGTTATAGATTAATTAAATGGTTATTTTTATACTGCTTTTAAAGAGTGCCATTTTCTCTAATATTATTTATAGTGGTTTGGGATTTTGGTTGTGAGTTTTGTCTGGTTTTTTTTTCAATAAACTGTGTATAGTGTATTATTCACTGGTGTTACATGCACTTCAAAGATGTCTGTCCAATATACATAGAAATATGAATCCATATACATATGGATTTGCCACTAGTTTCAGGTTATAGATTCTCTGTAAGGGAAACAAGGTCTACATTTAAGAAATTAGCCCAGTGAAAAACTAACAAGGGTTCTAATATCTAGTGTTTGTACATATAACACCTGAGGATCTGTTCTTGTGAGAAAGACTAGACAGCTAAGGGAGAGGGAATCCCAGAACATAACAGGCAAGGAAGAAAACTCTTTAAAAAGTAATGCTCTGAGTGTAACTTTATTTCTCACCTCTAGAGAAGCTTTGTACCAGAGGGTAGACCTGACATTTCAGCCACAAACAGCGTTTCTCAGGAGAATGGTTTGTATTCAACTAAGGACACAGCTTAAATTTTATAAAGACACTTTTACTTCATAGTAATCCCTGATAAAGGTCATATGTGTCTGAACTGCTACCCCCACTTGCACACAAATGATGTGGATATAAAGCAACAGACATTATGAGTCAAGTCTTCTTGTAGTGTCCTTAGTCCTCAGAAGTGAAGATATATGGCAGAGCCTTTAAAGCTAGAGACACAATAGTAGCATAAAGTAAATTTAAAATCACATGGAATGACGTAACTAAGTATATATAGCATACAGGTGTATGGAATATTTGTTCTGAGAGCTCTTCATACTTTATTTTGATTTACTTTTCTGACTCCATTTTCTCCATGATAATACCAGAGCAATAGCTGATGGCTATCAGAGAGTAAAAACAAATTGACTTTTCAGACAATTTATAATATGTCTAAACTAAATCTCTGGACTGCTGGTACCTATTTCTCAGCATTGATGCTGCACTATATCTTTCATACAAAACTAATCAACAGAACAACTTTTGTCATTTTCTGTGTCATTAAAATCATACTATGGTTTAATTTTGTCTCTCCAAGTAAAGATAATAGTTATTTATTGTTAGCATATATGTCTGCATAATCTCTGATATCTTCCATGCACTAAATGTTAACTTGATTTCCAATTACTAAGGTAATAACAAACTACAAATATGCTGTGTATTGTGTGCCCCAGTTATTTCTATAACTTCATACATCTTCTACTGCCCCAACAGACTCTAAATGCTTATGCAATTGCCCACATTCTGTGATTATTCTTTGGAACACAGATGTATACATACAGAACCTGTATTAAAACAAACAAACAAACAAACAAACCAGAACCCTTAAAACAGCCAACCAACCAAAAAAAAAGAAGTTTGATATTTTGTGTGAGCATGAGAAGGAAGTGTATTTTAGGACAGAAATTAATGACTAATCAGTTGAGAATTCTGCCTTATTATTTTTAAATTAGTTTCTCTCTTCAGCAAACTCTTAAGTGTGCAGAAGAGTATGACAAAATGTGAACTATCACTCACTGGAATTGCTCAGTTTTGTTTATAATTAAACTGATGTGTGTATGGAAGATCCTACCATTTGACTTTTAAAAACATTGTTGTCAAAGGAAGGTGAAAATTCCCACCTGCCTGTCTGTAGCCTTCAACATGATCTCATTATCATGAAATCTCATGATCGCATTGATATTCTGGAGAGCAAAGGAAAATAAAATGTGTCACAGCTGTATTATCGGTATGATCCTAAAGATTAAAAAGAATTTTTAACTGATTACTTTGGTAATGATAAAGCATGCACATAGGCACTTATACACATCCTTTTTCCAGTAGAGCTATCTCTAACAAGGAACTCTAGCTCCCACAAGAATCATGATTTTCATTAAATTGCTAACCTTTTACTGTTAGATATTGAGATTCATGTGATAAATGCATTTTGGAAACCAATTTTCACTTTAATCTAAAGCACTGTTTAACAAGAGAGATACAATAAACAGTTGTACATTTCTAACTACTGGAAGAGCACGACATCAATGAAACCAAGCCTTATTTGGAAATGAGTATAGCATTGCCTTTACATCAGTGATCTAAGCATAAAATTAGCCATTCCACAGACCAGGATTTTGCATAAAGAAAAAAAACCTCAAATGAAGAAAATGCCAAATCCAATCTTCAATATAGAACTCATGTTGCATTAATAGATTTCGAATAGTGGAATCTATCTTTGCAGGAGTGAATATTTACCCTACCCCATCATGGAAATGTATACGTATTTCACACATTTGTGTGATGTCTGGCCATCATACAAATATGAAGTAATGCATCACTAAAGAACCTATATGAAGCAGAGGTATATTATCAAGTGATTCCTTTTGTAAGCAAAGAACTATGAAATTACTTTGCCCTATGGGTTAGGCTGCCTGTCACAGAAAAAGAAACTGCTGAATCTCAGTCAACATTCTTAGGCGAGATTTCTTCTTTCTTCACTCACCCTCCATAATTCTGCAGAAGCAAAATCATCCAAAAGAAGGTCAAAGGAAGTTATAAAATATTTATCTTTGAAATTATAAAATCCATAAAATATTTTATGGGAGATAAAACTGTAGGTATGCTGTAAGAGTGAAAACAACCCTAAGCACAGGGTCAGCCCAACATGCAATCTTTTGTGTTACTTAGATGACAACACTCCAGCTTGGACCACCTACACATTTAATGCCAAATAAATACTCACATATTTCAAAATTTTATTTTAGTTCATTAAAGATGTACTGCTTCTTTTTAAACAAGAGCAAAATACAGAAATATCACACCATAGCTCTAAATAAGGATATTACAATGAGGACTCCAGTGCCAAAGCCAGGACAGCTGCTAACCCATCATCAACAGGAGGCATAATCATACTTATTCACCATGTTTTCTATAACAAAACATTATTTAAAGCACAGGGATTTTTTTTTGCAGGCAGATGGAAGTGTAGAGGATTTGTGGAGCAATCAGAAAGCAAAAGAACTTTAGATGCAGCAAAAAGATTCTGAAAAGATATGGAACGGCATCTTGGCCTGGGAACAGTCCCTGTTATGATTTTTAAAATGTAAACATATATCCACAGCACACACACATATACATTCCTGCATGAACTGAAAACTTGATGCAAGTCTAATGCTCATGAAGCTCTCTCTGTCCTTTGTCTGGTCCCGAAAAGTTGAACTTGGATTGGAGAACTGGGTTCTTAATTACAAAACCTGAGGGTAAATATTTTTAAGTGGTGCTCCATGCCAGACTAGCTAAGTTACAGTGAGTAAAAGTCTTGTTTAAACAGAGTTTGGTTATGTCCCTGAGGTTGCATTGTTCTTTTAAGTGTACTTCCAGATTTCTCAAACCCTAAGTACACTGAAGTGCTGCCAGCTGATGTACACAAGGCTGGCTGGTAGAAAAAGAGCAAGTGAGCAGCTGATTGGTTGGCATCAGTAATTAATTTATGGTCCAAGATCTTTATACCCAAAAGTCATCATTTGGCTGATTAAATTCTGGCCTGCACTGAGACAGCCCTGAGTATCTTCAAGCCAAAAGCGTAAGGAAGAAGTGCTGGCTGACTTGTCCAAATTCAGCCTGAAGAGAAAAGACTATCCTATGTCTCCAAAACGTAAGAGGAACAAAGAGAATAACACTAGCAAGCAAACTAACTGGAAGATATCCCATCAAAACCAGCCAGTTTGCAAAGGCAGATGGTACAAAGTGGAAGGCTGCTCATTTCAACATTTCGGTGTTGAAAAAGAGCTATGGTTGCAATGCTTGGTAACATCTGTGAATCCTAAAAAGATTGGGGCTGGGCTGGGCTTTGTTCAAAACCGACAGTGTATGCATTGCACTCCCTTGACTTCAACTTGAAGGTCTAAGGGGACGCCAAAGGCAGCTGTAGTTCCCAATAAAAAAAAAGAAGAAAAGACCAAAAAAAGTACCTCTGTTCTGGAATGTTTTACCTCATATTAATAGAGTAAAGTTTTTTAAAAACCATGTCATCACTTCATCTATAAAAATCAAGTCTCACAGATGAGCAAAAGAAGTCCTGGCTTCCCATATTGACGTTGTAAATTAAAAACTGTCATCTTAAAGAGCTCTGTGTTCTTCTTCCTAGTCTCCTTAAAGCACTTGCTCAGCAGTGTTAGTTTCATCCATGGCAAAAGGATCTCAAATGCAGGACAGACCATGCAATAACCCCTATATTCTTAAGGGAGAGCTTCGTCTTAATTTCCATCCCTCCCATCACTTTAAGGCTATTTTGTCAGTGGTTCTATCTCCTCACAACTATTTGCAATAGCTGGAAAGCCTTTCATAACACAACTTTTTTCAGATGTTGGAAAAAAGAACGTTTTCCTGTGTGACAATATGTTTCTGGTACAGCTATTAACCAAATTACTTTACTTCTATATAAAGCAGCATAATGAAGGTGGGGTTTTTTTTCTTTTGTTTGACTTCACTTGTATTTTTGATCATGTGCTTTGTTGGTATGTATTTTTAAACATATCATGTTCCATTATCTATGCAGACAGTTGCTAATGCATGGGAACTATAAACCACTTACATTCAAGTTAATTTTTTTGAATAGATTTTGTATCAATGTTCCTAGTGTAAAATGACTACATCAGTCATTTCTCTGGTCTGTTGTCTTTCAGAAAAAATCTATTAAGTAGTTTAGAGAATGTGGATTTATGAATGTGCATTCAGCACATTAAATCTCAAAATAGCAAATGTGAACATGTCAATGGTAGTCGATATATAAACAGCTGGCAGAGCTAATAATTCAGGAGCTAAGAACTAATGAAGAAAAGGGGTGGGGTTTTTTGTCTTTCTAACAAGTACAAAGCATGTTCACATTTCCCTTGCAAGTCTTTATACCAAAATTGTTTTTTGACCAAGATTTTATGTTTGAAAGAGACATACTTGCAAAATCAAATAAGGAGCATCACAAAGATATTCAGAGCATTGTTCCAAATCCTGTTTCAGTCATGATCTTTCTGCAATCAAAATGTAAGTAATTAGCTAGCAACAGTTAGTAATAAAACAAGAATCATAAACTACCAAAAACTCCATGATGAAAACTCTTTTTATATATTAAGATTAAATGTAATGCCATGTAGATATAGATTTCCCACTGCCTGCGTGGGAGATCCACACGCATCATGGGTATTAGCAAACTAACGCAACCCACCCCAGAAGCAGAGGTTGGGTGAGCACGTTGCAAGGTTCCTGGGAAGTAGTCTAGCCAAGACTGCAGAGGTCTGGGTCACAGTTAAATGCTCTCCATTTCTTTCCAGGTATGTGTGTGTTTGGATACAAAACGAAATGCCCTGTAAACTGTGGAGTTATCAGTTCAGACTGTCATTAGCTTAAGCTTCCTATTCCAGAGATTCTGACACTGTCCAGTAACCTGGAAAGGAAAAATATTGGAATAACAAACCCCAAAGCTTGCTGATAATTCTTTATCATTCTTAGGTCATACGAACAGTTTTACACATGCAGATATGCAAATCATTATGCTTTATCATGCATCATTTGGAAAAACTCTTCAAGCGAGACAACTGGTGCTAGGATCCAATTTTTTTTTGGATGAAAGTAAGGCCCCTTTTCTTTCTAGCTGACCTCAGACAAGTCTGGGAGGCTAGGGGCAGCTAGACTAACATTTAATTTCAGTTTCAACCACTTCAAGTGAGATTAAGACACAACAAGGTCAGATGTTGTAAATTCACTCATTTATTAACTCTTCTGGGGAAAGAGAGAAAGCAGCAATAAGAAAGGAAGGAAGGAAAGATGGAAAATTAAGCAAGAGGTCCAGATGGAAGAGCACAAACAGTCACCACCATGGATCTGCAGCATCCCAAGGGTCCGTGCTTCTGGAGTCTTCCGTGCTCTCCCATGGGGCCGGTGGTTCTCAGAGTCTTCAGTGGTCACTTGCAGAGTGAGGGGGTCTGAGACAGTGGCCTTCTATAGGCTGCATGCTTAAGACACATGCTTGCGCATACATTTTGCAAGCTTTCTTTGTTCTTTGTTCAAACTTCAAGCCTTGGTGAGTGTCATGGTCCACTGCTTCAGCAAGCCTGCAAGCCACTTTGCCTGCAGCAATACTGATCTCAGATAAGCACACAAAAGAGCAAGCTTTGAGACAATTAGCTGGCTATTCAGTCTCTCACAACTGGTTGCAAAGAATATAAAATAACTGTTGTCCCTAAGCATATATAAAATGCTCTGCTATTTCATATGTCTCATTGGGACTGTCTTATTTCTTCCAAATATAATCACATTTAAGCAAGTGTTTCCCAGATCAAAATCCTGTGTAAGAATAAGAAAATAAAAATATAAACAAGGATGTTTTCTCAAGATTGAGAGTTTCTGGGTCAGAAATCTTTTATGCATAATGAAGACCAACCACTAGCTCTCACCTTGTCCCTTATGAATTTCTCAAGATCTATGCCTCACAGAGAATGGGACCTGCAGAGAAATAGTCATAAAAATGGCACTGAATATCAAGATAGGTTCTCTATGTGCATGCAATATTAACTTGGTGAACTAAAGAGATCACTAAGCTTCTGTAGAGCTTGACTTGTGGATGATCTGTTCTGTAAGGTCTATCAACGGTACAGGAAATGTATAGCTTTTTTGCTCGTATGTTATCTATGTGTTGGCATCTGAAGAGACATTAAGTTTTCCTTACTACTTCTTACTTGACCATTAATTCTATTCAGATTTGTCTATCTAATTATTACCACAATGGTCACAACCACTTTGACCTCCTACTCAGCTAACACACTGCTTAATTTTCTGAAAATTGAGGTTGAATGTTTTCAGTTTAGGCACACAGAAAAATAAAAATACTCAAAATTAAATTAAGTTTTTGAAACTGAAGTCATGCTTTCTAGGAAGACCTGAGAGTAGTTCCTTGGAAAAAGCTTTTTTTTGTTTTGCCTTGTAGCTCTTCGATGCATGAATACTGTCCTCATTTTTTTTATTGGTTAAATGTATTGTTATGGTAACCTAGGGATGACATTTTTCATCCATTTTTTTTTTATACAAGCAAGCATGATGAATTAATTGTTGAAGAACTGAGTAGATAATTAGCAAGAGATGCTTCTTAGATCTGAAATTCATTGCTCCAACATAAATAGATTTCTTACTTTACTTTTTACTGTTGGACTTACTATGCTTGGCTGTTTATTTTGAGAAATCCATGCATGCATGGCAAGCCATACCTTCTACATCCTGTCATTCATGGTTTAAAGGGTGTTATCTGTTATCTAAGCTATAGTATTAAGCTATAGTATAAAGGTCATAGTTTAGCTATTACAGCTCAGCATGTGGATCTGGACCTGACCTCCACTTGTTTATTTGCAAACAAAACAGGGTTTTGTTTGCTGCTGGACTCTGGAGAGCTTTCTGAAGAGAAACACAAAGCTATAATCACTGTCACTGGCAGTGAATGGAGGCAAAAGAGAGGGGAGGAAAGAGAAGTAAATTATGTATTTAGCTGAAAGGGTTGGAACATTGGATATTGTAAAGCAAAACCTTTAAATGCTGATGACTTTTAAGTCCTTTCTTCTTTTCCAGGCAAGTGTGTGTGTGTAAATGTATCAGTGTTTTATAACAGAAAGTCTTGGCCTAGGTAAAAAAAGCAAAAAACTTGTTCAGATTTAGCCTGAAATTGTTTACGTAGCAGTATTATATATGTGTTTCATAACAACAGTGAAAGAGTGTCAGGGCTGTGGACAGCTGGTTTTCTGGGTCAGCAAAGAACTGAAGAAGACCTAGAAGTTTATCAAGGTAGAACATATTCATGCTAGAGTGCAGAGGATTCAGCTTGCTGCAAACAGTCAGAAAAGCTCACATTATCATCTCTGTAATGATAAGAAGCAGCTGGGGATATGAAAACATTTCTTTAGTGGTGGTTTGAAAAAATGCCCCATAAAGCCAGAAATCTTATAAAACTGTAGGGGATGTCCTCTGTACTGGTTTTATCCAGTCATTTGATTGGTTATCATTTTCTGTTCACCATAGGGAGTGTCAGAAAGGAACCTTTATTTACTCTGAAAAAAACCTAGACACTGCTTATGACAGTGAGAAAAAGAGGAGATTCACATTTTACACAGAGCACATTTGCACATGCTATACCCTCATGTCTTCAGACTGTGTATGTTCACAAGGTATATTACCATTTAGGATTGCCCAGTGTTTCCTTTTAGAAGGCTTTTTTTAGTTTCTTAGTTTTAAACTATGTAGTTGGAAATTTTTCACAAGTTACTTCTGGTTTTGGTTTTTCATAGCAGTTTAAATAAAGTTTCATCCATAGCCAATGAGGAAGTTAGAAGGAATATTTTTTGCTCTCATTGAACCATTCTAATGCTCATGTCATTGCGAAAAGCTGCTGTCTTTGAACTGAAAAGCTTTAATCTGATGGAGGAGTCCACCAATTAATGTGGTGGGCAGAAAGTGCCATTGAGATATGATAAACCTCTAGACATTTCGTTGAGATACTAAGCAAATTTAACCGGTAAATATATGCCTGCATAGAAGCAGATTCCTTTTTAAATACCAAACTCTCTCAGGATTGCATCTCCTGAACCTGCTTCATTCTGCCATGCAGACCACCTACACACTTTGTAGATGGAGAGTAACTAACATGCTACAGGATTATGACTGTAGCATGACACACTTACTCTTTCATGCAAGATTTATTCCCACAGACATTGCTGTGGTGGCAGCTGAAAAAATAAAAAGCCTAAATTCCATCTATTCCCAATTTTACATCAAGCTGTCAAAATATAGCAGAAGAAGTGACAGGACAATGCAAAAATGAAGGATAAATTTAGGGAAGAGAAAGAGCTGCAGAGGTATTCATGGAGATGACAAGAGGGCAAGGAATGGCAGAGAGACAAGAAGCTAGTATAAAAAGCAAAGGGGCAGGAGAAAGTGTGTCATTGTGGGATTAGACATAGATATTGCATATTCCTGATTTATCATTACTTAAGAGCTCCCATGAACCAGTAAGATAAAAAAAAAAACAAAACAGTAGCCTGTTTTTGTTGTTTTATTAGTAGTTTGTATTTTGTTTGCTGGCTATATTTGTCATCCAAGCACAAAATCCAAGCTTGCTGTGTTAATCTTATTTTCATATATTTGCATACATAAAATGTGTTTAAAGACATTTTAAATGGTTTATGTGTTCATTCAAGAAGCCATTCAAGAAGAACCTGAATGAAAAAAAAAGAGCAAAAAGGATATGTGAAATAAATACAAAATTATTTTTTATGAAGTGTAAATTTAAGCACCATTTTGTTTGAGCAAAGATGGCACTGACAATGGCTATTCTCTGCATGCTCTTGCAGAGATTGTGTCCGGCTCTGGGTTCCACAAATTGCCAACTTCTATCTTTCTTGAGCTTCTTTGACCCTTTGACATATACTACCTCCACAGCCCATGTGATTGACATTTTCAAGTGGAGCTAAGTGGACTGGGAATAACACCTTATTGCAGCCATTTTAAAAAGAGAAATTTGGCTTAATTAGTGTCTTAGGGAATGAATACTCTAAAACTACTGAGCCATTGATATCCTTTAATCTCTGTCATTTTTAGATGACTGGTTGATGATTGACTTTTGCAGGGGGCAGAGGGGGAAATAGATTGTTTGTCTGTTTATTTGAAGAAATCTGAAAGAAAGAGAAATAGAGGTCCTTTTGAATTATACATTTCACCATGGCTGGATTAAAAAAAAAAAAAAATTGGCAGAAAAATAATGGAGCTGCAATTTGAACACATTTTTTTCCTAGCAATATTGCTATGCATAATGTGAGAGAGAAGAAGAGAATATTCTTTGCATAGCCTGCATTATTGATAGTTTCCTTCAATGGGGTGCTGGATGGAGTTTTTACTTTTCAAAGCCACTGCTGCATTTCTCTTTTGACAAGATCTATGTGACTGAGTTAAAAAGTTTAATTTGATTGAAAGTGTGTGCAATAAAGTTTTTAATTTGTCAACATCATGACTGCTTATATTTAATTCCATCCCATTCATTCATATGGGTGTATTATCTGCATCAACATTTTATGACATCAAGATCTATTACTTTTCATTGCTCCAGCAACTGCATCATAAATTATCATTAAAGTCCAACCAATGCGCAGGATAAAATCATCCTTTAGTAGTATTAATCTATATTTCATTAACAGCCATAATTTCAGTGAGAGGAATAACTTACATTTATTTTAACTTGTATATCAGATCATTTTCTGTCGGTTTTGGCATCACAGTCAGGATTTCTACTATGGTATTCACATCAGCACAACAAAACAATACTTAAATATCTGTAAGGTTATTATCAAATAAACTTTGCTAGTTTACATAATTTCTAAAATCTAAATTTTTTTTTCACTGACTCTTTGGGGAATGCTGATGCTCCAGCACAAAATTTCTATCTACTAAATAATAATATTTGAAAACCTTCAGGAAGAAAGAGCGGTATATCTGAATCAGGTTTGGGACTCATTGAGGGGAGATTATGCAGTTTGAAGGTGGTCTTGGATATTCATAAATGAACCTTTTCATTGTACAGGTTATTCTGTGGGTCAAAGTCATAAAAAATAGTAAGCAACTAGTCACCATAAGAATTTTATATGTAGTAGCCTAAAGAATTTAATATATGGACTCTAATTTGGGTACTAATGCCATTCATAAGTTTACCTGTAATTAAGAACAACAAATGTCAACATGCTGAGCAAGAGACAGTATCAGGAAACCAATGCAAGCTGGTATCTTCCCCTTCATGCATGTTTGGGAATTAAACATATAAAACTGAGCTACTGTGGAGTACTTTTCACTAGTTTGAAGTTAAAAAAATCTTCAGGTTTCTATTTGGAAAAAAAAAAAAAAAAGAGGGCAATCCTTTAAAAAAATTTGTTGATTAGAACATGGAAGCTTGTTCACTTCTAATGGCCAATGACTGTAAGTTTTTCCTAAAAAGTCTAGATTCACCCCTTATTCTGTGTGAGGATAAGTGGATTCCCACTTCCTTGTATCCAGAGACCAGCTGAACACTGTAGTATAGGACATTCAGCTCTGAGGTTTTTGAACCCTTGTCTACTTAAAGTCTTGAAATATTTTTGTTACACTTAATACCAGCTGGGGAGAAGAAAGAAAAAAGCCTAACTTGTACAATAATAGCTAGTGGGCACGAAGCTGATCTTTAAGAACAAGTTTTCCTAATATTTTAATAATTTAAATTTAAATGCTTAAATATTAATTGGATCAGAAACTGAAGTATAGGTCTTTCTCATCCAGGTGAATGTCCTAACATGTGGAATTAAAAAAATATTTTCCTTTCTCTTGGTCAGGAAATACTTAAATCTATCATTTAAGGTATAGTAGCATCAACCGTAGGGCTAAAGAATGGTGTTAAAAAGCTCATCAGAATACTTTATTTTCCTTCTGTTCTCAACTCCTAAATACTGGACTATACCATCATCCTCTTGTGATTCCATCTCTGTGCATTTGTGTGCAGGTTCTGAGCAGGAAAACAGTGAAATGAATGTACCAATTAGGCACTCATTGTTCTCATTGACTACTGTGGAACTTTGTTCAGTTTCAACTTTCGGCAAGCTATAAAAACCAGTTCTGAACTGGGCCTGGGGAATAGAATAGCCCAATGTAAGCATTTAAACCTCTTATTTATTTTTTCAAAGATTTCCATATACCAAAAGATAGCTTATTTTATAAGGTTTATGTGACAGCTGTGGCTCAGTGTAGTTAAATGAAAACAGCAATACAAAGAAAGTAAGAAGTAAGGATTATTTTTAGTCAAATACCACTTCATATCTCTCCACCTTCCATAAAGACCCATTTTCTGATGCTAAAATTTTAATGGCTACCAACAAAGAACTGTGGGTTTTTCTTTCCATCTTCTCTTTTTTTTTTTGTTTCCAGTACTATTCTACTCATTTGCCAGGTATGCTACTCAGGCTAGCTACTTCCATAGGTAATTTAGAAGCCTTTTACTACATCATTGTTAACTTTTTTTTTCCTCTTTCCTCTGAACACATCACCATCCACCACAATTTATAAAGATTACAAAATATATTTACTAACCTTTCCTGTATATGATCCACCACTGGTTTGATTCTGCCTTTTTTTGTTTTATCTAGCTTTTGCCCACTAGCATACTGTAATATATTTTCATGGGAAGCAGGGAGAATTTTTTTTTTTTATTGTTAATTGCTGCACTATCAATGCTATGTCTTCAGGTGGTTGTAGGTACAGATAGAAGACAGTGGCAATCTTCCTACTAGCTTGGTGGGTGAGCTTGCCCTGATGATGGTTTTCTCTCATCCTCCTGGGGCCAAACCATGTCACGTTATTAGGTCATTGTGTACTTACTCCCCTGGGGCAGGATAAATAATCACTGTCCAGTGCCAGGCTCCATGCTTCAGAGTTCTTAAGATGGTTCTCTTGAAAACCAGCAAACAACAGATTATATTTAATTTCAGAGCTGTGGAAGAAGGGATATAGCCAGTGTTTACTTTAAAACAATAAATAGTTTGATATTTGCCATCCTGATTTCTAGCAAAACACTTTCTCATTATTATTTTTTCTTGTTGCACTGATGAAACAAAGCTCGGTATCAGCTAGTTCTCCAGTGTACAATGACAGCCATTAAAAGCAAAATTCTGAGATCAGATGGGATAGAGGCACACTAAATGCTCTGTCATTTCCAGATAAGGTTTTTCACAGGCATTGCTGTGCTCCCCTGAGATGATGTCTAAAGCCCACCACCAAGGATCCCTGACTGTTAAAGTGAGAAAGTGCAAACTGGCTTGATAAAGATAAGATTTTAGTGTCTCTGATGTGAAACCTAAAATTGAAGAACAAAATTAAATAAACCAGAATCTTTTACAGAGGATTTTGAGGTTGATTTAATGGTATGCTATCACTTTTGCTATCTTTAATACTCTTATGAGCTTACTCAGTTGTGCACACAGTGTCAATTCCATTCAAAGCAACCTTTATCACAATGCACTGGTTAATTTTTGTCTGCAGTGTACAGTAATTATGCTGACATAGTGCAATAAAATTATTCAGTACACTCATATGAAAATGCCACATTACACACACTTAAATTTGCTCCTTTCCTTGGTATGATCTCAAGATACTAATTTGAAGATGGCAGTTGAACTAGGAATTATAGATTTATTTACACATCCCAAGTAATATAGCCTGCAATTATGCATTCTTCTATCTACCACTGTGCTATAGATACACTATTAAAGATGAAAATTTGCTTAATTTTTGCTAAACAAAATGTGGGCAGCTACTAAAATTATTGCCTGTATATGATGGTAAAAGCTTAAATTCTTTTTTCTTGCTGCAGCAGTCAATGAGGGTAAAGGTTAGAAAAAGTAGTTTCTTTTAGTGTTAGATGAAGAATATCCTAAAACTCTAGTTTGTTTAAATTTTTATTAAAATTTTTTACATGAACAGGTGGGTTAAAATATCTTATTTATTCTAGAGAAAAAAGAACTATGAACTTAAATTGCTTAAAAATACTGTTTCAAATCTGTAAAATGAGAAAAAAATACTTTATAATAGTAATAACTATTTATAATGAAAAAAGGAACTAAATATATTTTCAGTGACAAATACGTGAAATAGGAAGTAATGCTGTTCAAAATTTCCAAAATAGGTTTTTATCTTGTTCTCATTAACCAGTTAGCTTTTCTTTTATGTTAATTAAAAAAAAAAAAAAAAACGAAACTCAAACATATTTGTACATACTTTGAGGCCAGAAAAGTCTTCCGAAACCATTTCTGCCCTTGTCTATCTGATAGATATTTTATCACCTCAGGAACATAGCTATCCAGAGTTTACATTTCTATCTCAGATATAATATCTTGAACTTTTTGATGCTAAAGACCTACCAAGCAAAAAAAATCCTAAAATAATTTCCTTTTCGTATTATAATCTCAAGCTTATTAAATCTTTACGTTGCACATCCTAAAGAATTGGAAAGCAAAAAATAAACAGATGTCTCATAACAAACAAACAAATGAAAAGTGCCAGTCAGAAAAAGCAGCTTCTCTAAGTCTTTGGACTGCTGTCTCTTTCTGTGCAGGTGAGCTGTTTTGGTTCACATGCAGGTAAAAGGAACATTGAATTTTCTCTAGGAAAGAAGAAGCAGTATTTTGGTAATTCCCATTGCTCAATAGCATTAATTGTGTGAATTCTTTCTGTTTTAACTGCATCACACAGTTGCCTGGCTTTATCCAGCTTTAAATAAAAGCAGACGTAAGAAATTGTAGGATTCAAGGTTTACTCATTTCTGCAAACCAAATTTCCACATATCCCCATTTGCCTTTTAGCACCTAACTCCAGTTTAAGCCCTTAGCATAAGGGGCTTCTTAGGCAGCCAAGGTCAGATTCTGGTAGTGCCACAGATGGGAAGGGGATATGGCTAAACACTCTCTAATTCTTGCATCAAAAGTTTATCTCTGCTAACCACAGCAATACAGCCTTCTCTCCCCATGGGTGCTGTAAACAGGCTTGTTAATTAGTCATCAATATCTGTGAAATTGTTAAACAAACAACAAACACCCAATGGTAACAGTACTGAACTAAGGAATTGCTGATGAGCCCCTGACTTCAGTAACTTGTTATTTGAAATTTAGAACATGTTTTCCTCTGCCGAAGTCCTGTGGCAGTGTTTCTGTTCCCTGACTGTATAATGAGGTGATTAGTGACAGAGAAGTCCTGACTAAAGCATTCTTCAATGAACTGTGTTAAAAGCCAGAAAATGTTTGCATTTCACCACAAACCCAAGGTCACCACAAATCACTGTATGGATGCAGTGAATTACTTGTCTTTAAAATTTTCTGGGGAGTGAAGGGAAGGGATCTTTGCCCAAAATAATTTTTTTTTTCAAGCCAGTTTAGAAATGCAACAGAAAGCTGTCTTTTACTTATTGATGGCAGGGGAGAAGAACGAGTCTGCCAAATGCCACACTTGTGGCAATCTTTTGCCCCTTTCGAAGTATGTCTCCAAGTAAAATCCAAATCCTCACCTACCACTGCAGTAGTCATTATATGAACTCCAGTAGGCAGCTGAACTTTTATAAATTGGGAGCCTGGGTGCTTCCTCAGACGCCCTCATACATTAACACAAATACATAACAGCACACAAGTGTGAACTTATGATTAATTCTTGTGGTAAAATATTTAGTGATGCTTGCAAGAAGGATGGTGTATCATGCTAAATTGTGTTTTAAAGTAATTGAAATCACTTTGTTTCTGTTTAGATTAAAATGGTCAATAACCATCTAATGTCTCACTCCTGGTGGCACGATTTGCTGCTGTGCCCTTCAAACTGTGAGTTTTCCTGGTGAGGCCTGAGTCTTTCACAGGGGACACATAATCCACAAGAATAATTAGCTGTTTGAGTGAATCAGTTTTGCTAAGCACAATAGGATTGGATACATCTGGGCCCTAATCTGAAAAACACTGTGGTCAGTGGGAATAGTTCCAGTGACTGCAGCAGTCTTTGTGTCAGCTGCTGGATGAAATCTTGATTTCAAATAAGTCTGTCTGCATTGCTGATTTTTAAACCGGTGTTCTCGAGAGAAGTGGAAATATTAATAGCTTGCCTTGCTCTTGTGGCTAGACACTGTGCAAAATATGCCTTCTCACATAGCCATTTTATAAAAATTCCAGAAAGAGAAGACCTGCAATTATTTTTTGGTGAAGTATTATGTGGCTGACTGCTTTTATAGATTCCAGATAGACTAAAGCAAACTGAAAGACACAGAAGAACATAGCTGCTTCTCTACACATATCTTGAGCATAATGTAGTTCATGACATCTGGGATTTTCCTGTCAGTCTTTCAGACCATGACACAAAAATATTGTTAATAATTGCAAAAAGAAATACCCTCTCTGTCTGGAGACTGCACACATTAAAGGGGGAAAAAAAAAAGCAACTGATGTCTTTATAAGAGTAACGCAGGAACATTGTCACAAATTAGAAGGACATTGAGGTGATTATTTATCAAGTGGTTTCTTGGATTATACATACGAGTAAAGAGAACACAAGCAAAAAAACAAATGCATATATATTTTTATGAGAGCATCTTTCTGAAATGATTACAGAGAGAATAATATCTTAACTTCAGGTTCTGCATACATCTGATTAGAATCAGCTATCTTTCACTTGTGTTGGAGAGCATCCCATTCTGTAAGCTGTCTCAATGATTTTGGTAAGTTTTCAGAAAGCCTAAGCACACAGGAATGCCATCGTAACTGCTGTGTGAGTGGCTAGTGTCAACACTGACAAATACATCTTCTTCACATTGGCATATCTAGAGATAGGAGCTTTGAATGAGAAGGGGAAGGGGTAAATATTCCAAATGGGTATCTTGGAGAATGTAAGGCAATGCATGAAGCAAAACACAGACATAGTTTCCCTACAGAGACTGTTGAAAAGATGGAGAGAAATTTGGCAGTTCTAAATATGTGATCAGTTTAGAGACTTGCTTGTGGCAATCAAATGTATGCCAATACAGAAGGAAGATGTGTAATTCTAGCTCAAGTTTAATGGATGTAGTTGATCATTGTTTTTTCTCATGTTTGCATTAACTATAAAAAATCCCTCATATTCCTGTCAAAATGAAATCTTCTAGAATCTTAATGATGGCATTGCTAACAATCTTCTGTGAAAATATATCACATGTAAATCTTTCTCCACCCTCTTCATATCTAAAAGTGTCACTCCCAGGCACAAATTCATAACACATCA
This sequence comes from Gorsachius goisagi, assembly GCA_018403395.1. Classification (NCBI taxonomy): domain Eukaryota; kingdom Metazoa; phylum Chordata; class Aves; order Pelecaniformes; family Ardeidae; genus Gorsachius; species Gorsachius goisagi. The sequence continues at coordinate 2,754 of BOSO01010024.1, read as the reverse complement.
TACCCTTTCCTCCTTCACCTTCCAAACACTTCCATGCCCATTAATTAGCCTCAGTAGCATGCTATCACAGGCCATCCAATTGCTTCTGTCTCCAAATAAGATACATGACATTAAGTTTCCTTTCTTTTCATATCTGTCTTCATCTACCTGTCACACCCTGGTATTAGGTAATTTATGCACATTTGCGAGGAAGGAATGCCTTTGCTATGTGTGTAGATTTTCATGGATATCTCTGTAGGAATCTAAGGTAATAGCCATGTTAGGAAATGGGTGTCTTTTTCATTAGAGGATATTCCTCAGCTAGAACCAGTAGAACAAGATGCTTTATTCCTGTGTCAGTTTTATATTTGTAGAAGAGTTCACAATAAACCAATGGACTTCTTGGTTGAGTAAGGTGAAAGTAAGCACCTCGATCAACTTTATTCACCAAGGAAAGGAAGGAATATGTTATGAGACCTGGCTCAACAATGTGTAGGCAAAACTAGTAATTACTTCAGTAGTCAAATATTTCATTTGTCTAAAGAAGCACTACATATGTAGCATTTTTAAGGCATTTTTTTTTTGCTCAGAAGAATTAGAATTTAGCCCTGTACAGAAGATAAAAATGAAACCAACAATCATGCCCTTTTCAGCTCCCTGCAAAGAGGTAAGTATGTCTTTCCACTCTGCACTGAAATGAATTTCATCCATTGTGATTATTTCTTCATAGGAATGAAGATTCCCTGTATAAAATGAAACAAATAGAGGAACTAGTTTATAACAAGCGTCTGACTGACATGTTCCATGGATTTGATCTCATAGAGTCTGTTGATATAATTGATGTTTAGAATTTACATATGCAAGCTTTGATTTGAACTATAAAATATATTACATGCTAAATTACATGTGTATATTTTGTTACAGTGTCTATTAGTGCTATCACAGGAGTAAAGGAAAGGCTGCCCTGTAGATGGTAAAGCATTTACTAATTCCCTAATAGTTTTTGAGTATTTATTTTGCGTATATTTATAAATGCAATATCTTTGTGATCATGGTAATGTAAACACTGCTGCATGACATACAAAGCAGGAAACAGGTAAGCAAAACATACTGGGGGAGGGTGCATGGGGTGACATCAACATCTTCTGCAGGAACCTATACAAGGCAAGATGACTTTGTAAAGGATAGCTTTCATAGAACTGTTCTCAGATGTCCCAGTCTTGTTCATATTTTTCTTAAGCTTCTTCCAATCAGAGTGAATCCTGAGTACGGATGCTATCAAATGGTAGCCATTGTCATTTGAAAAAGAGTCTGCAGAAGGAAAGGATGCCAAACATTAATGTATCTCTACACACTCAATTAAAATACAATCCAAAATGAAAATGGATTTTGAAGCATCAGCGAATGTCTGCCAAGAGCTTGTGCCAACCCACATCAGCTTTGTCTCTGTAATATTTACTACAGAGAGAGAAAACACATTTGACCATGAATGGTGTCTTGTGGGACTCCATCCCACAGCTGTTCTTTAAGGATTTAGATAAAATATGTCCTTCAGCTACTGCTAGTTTTCAAGAACGCCTGTGACTGTGGTTCAGACTATCATAATACCTCTTTGCTACTATCTTCGATTGCACATTGGCATTCTACAAAACACTGAAATTGAAAAATGGGCATCATAAGAAGGAAATTTTCAAAGAACCGATGTTTCTAATCTCTGTTACCCTGTAATTAAACTCATTTGTGTTGTTCTCATTTGAGATGTGTGTATAATTATTGTTCTTATTTTACAGCCTCATATAGTAATTCACTTTGCCTATTTTTGCTGTTTTCTCAAAAGCTGCAAGAAACATAGCTTTAATATATAATATAATGGAATAGCCATTTCATGTGACAAACATTCTGCAAATCTCAAGGAATAGAAGTACTGTTCAAAAGCAAAATAATACCTTTCAGAACAACTTTTCTAAAAGGGAAATAAAACAGAGATTTCCTAAGACTTAACTGATCTACATGCTTAATCACAAACAATAAAGGGACATAATCAGTGCATTGACTGTGTGCTGGCATGGTGGGTGGATGGACAGGAAGAGTGAAGCAAAGAAGAACAGCAAATGAGGGGAGGACAGAAGATTGCTAATTTATGCCACAGACCCCAGTCATCTCCTCTTCCCTTCTCCCCAGTACAGGTCAAAAGTGAGTCTTTTTTGTTTACAGTAGTTATTGAACATTGTTGCTCAAAGGTCTTTGAATATCGTAACTGGATATGAAGGAGCAGAAATGCATTAATGAAAATGTCCTGACTTTAAGTGTCAGTTGTTTGGACCTTGCTATCAGTTTGCTAGCTTGGACTTTACATAGGGACAGAACTGATGTGTCTCATCCTGGCAACAGAGACGATAGCGTGGGCATTAGGATGCTCAAAATTTCAAGATGCAGGAGAGAGAAAAATTAACAATTTCCTTGCTATTTCAGAAAATTCTCTAAACACTAGGGTATCATGTAAGGAAAATCCTGATGCTATTTTTTAAAAGAGTATAACTGATGCTACATTTTTGGTAGTAACCACTGTAGCTGGGATTCAAAGTCCATTAGGCAGCTTCTGAGAATAGAATAGAATAGAATAGAATAGATTAGAATAGAATAGAATAGAATAGAATAGAATAGAATAGAATAGAATAGAATAGAATAGAATAGAATAGAATAGAAAAGAAAAGAAAATAACAGAATAGTATGCCTTTGATAAGTGGGTTTTTAAAGTTCTGGGCTTTCAGAGTT
>BOSO01010023.1:0-61356 GCA_018403395.1 Gorsachius goisagi | reverse complement strand
CTAAGGAAGAAATTCTTTACAGTGAGGGTGGTGAAACCCTGGCAGGGGTTGCCCAGAGAGGTGGTGGAGGCCCCATCCCTGGGAACATTCCAGGCCAGGTTGGACGGGGCTGTGAGCAACCTGATCTGGTTCAAGGTGTCCCTGCTCCCTGCAGGGGGGTTGGGCTGGGTGACCTCTAGGGGTCCCTTCCAAACCAAAACATTCTAGGATTCTATGATTCTAAGAGCCACAGGCCCATGAAATGCGGTCCTGCCTTCCCGGCGATGTGCGCGCAGACACGCGCGTGCTCACCCGCACGGGAGGGCGTGCTGCTACCTCGCGGCGATGCGGTGCAGCCCTCGCCCCCTTTCTAATTCCTCCTTTCTCTGCCTGGTTTTCACCAATCGCTTTTGCATGGCTTTGGCCCTGATGGCCAGCTGAATGCAAGCGCTGCAGAGCATCTCTCTCCGTCGCGTGGGTTGTCAAGACGCAACACGAATCAAAACCAAGACTGGGAGCCCAGCGTGCTGGGGTGCGGGCAGCCGGCGCGGGTCAGCGAGCGGAGTAACAAAGCACCGCAGAAACTCCAACCCACTGAGGCATCCAACCCGCCGAGGCATCCCTGGCGCCACCAGTACTGCCCCGCTTCCCAAATCAACGCTGACACAGTGCTGAAATTGTTCATAAAACAAGCGATCACGCTGCTAATACTGGCAAGCATCGGTTTGGAAAAGAAAAAAAAAAAAAAAAAAAAAAGAAAATAGACCAACCATCAGGGAGTGTAGTTAATGTATAAAACAATTACTGCAGTCAGATGCTTAAATAAGAGCCAGAGTGGTAACAAATGTGTTAATGTACAGAGGAGCAGTTTGCAGGCCACACGGTATTTTATTTGTGAGGCCGGAATGGGAAAGGATAACTCCAGGATGAAGCTGTTGTGTTTATCACCAATTTTTCTCCAGCAGCCTTTTTCCTCGGCGCAAAACCTGCCAGCACATGCGTGGGTGCACACACACACATGCATGCACGCACACACACATGCACATACACCCCCCCACACACACGCGCGTGTGCACATGGGTACAGTTTCGACTTAAGCCCTCTTTGTCGTAGAAACTAATAGTTATTTAAAGCCCACTCATTTAAGTCCAGCCAGGTCACGTCAGTGGTCGTCTTTCTTTTAAAGCCAAACGCCCTGGATCCGCCAGGGGAGCATTCTTTTAAGTGGAGCTTTTAAACAAAAGCTTCCCATGGCCATTTTTGATAAGGATCTAACCGCTAAGCTTTCATTTTGCAGCCAGCCCTGAGACTTGGGCACGGCTCTTCCCTCCTTGTGAGAGTCTTGCAGGGAACAATAAGAATATTGATTTTTTTTTATTATTTTTTTTAGACTCACAATACGGCAATGATTTCCCCCCCCCTTTATTTTTTCTAGCATTTGGTGGGTTTTGCCCAGCTTTAATTGCTACCAAGCGCTCCTATTTTCTGTCATTGGTGCTAAATCCGTAACCTGCTCTCCGCCGCACGGCAGCGGTTTGGATTTCTCATTGTCTCTTTAATCCCAATTCCTGTGCATCTTCCCCCGCGAGGAGGAAAAACTGCCTGGAGAACCCCAAAGCACAGAGAAAAACCCTCGAGAACGTAAAGAAAACTGGCTGGGACGCCTTGCTAGAATGGCTACAGAGCAGTTTGCTGGGGGGGGGCTGGCTAAGGCCGAGCTTTGCTGGTTTAAGTTTAAGGCTGAACGGAAGAGTGGAAGTACTGGAGCATGCTGGGCTTGTTCAGAACCATTTCTGTCTGTGCAGCCATTCGACCTCATCGGGAGAAGAAAAGAAGTGTTGCCACCGATAATTTCTTTATTAAACCTCCCCTTTTAGAAACCACAAATTTCTATGCATGAAATATTTTTCCCTGTAGGGTACTCACCTCAATGTTTTAACGTGTATGAGGTATTTTTGTTGTTTCCCTGCCTTTAGTTTCAAAAAGCTAAAAAAAAAATGAAGTCAAAATTCAAAATACTGTATTGGCTTTAGTAATAAGCACATACAATCATAGAATCGTTTTGGTTGGAAAAGACCGTTAAGATCATCAAGTCCAACCGTTAGATGTCTCTGGTTTTGATTCTATGCCATATTCTGCACCAAAGCCAGCAAAACTACTCTATACCTCCATTTAAAAAAAGGGAGATAGTGATCTCCTGCACAATTCCTTCTGGTGGTGTTACAGACCGAGCAATGACGATGACTGTTCTGCAGGTTACCTGGCACTTTGCATTAAAACTTGGTTCCACAACTTTTCAAATTTTGACCGCTTTCAGCCCAAAGTTTAAGCACAAACAGCAGCCTCATTTCTCAGAATAAGGCCGATGGAAACCAGAAAGCCCTGCCCAGTCAACACCTATTTGCAGAGCCTGGCTCACAGGGCACTTGCTGGTTGTTTTCCCCGCGTGCCAGGATTTGCAAAGGGCCACATGCTCTTTCCCATCGACTTCCATGAACTTTGCGTTTATCCATTCCTCTGGAGCTCTCTGGTTCCTGTGGGAAATATCTTTAATGCTGGAAATCCCGAGGGTAATTAGCTACAAATGGTATTTAGTTATTAAAGGCATTGGCCGGTCTTGAGGCTGGGCAAAGATGGGTTTTTCGTCCAGGGAAACAAGATCAGCCGAACCCAAAGGGTCCCATCCATTCCCAGAGAGCACCGCCAGCTCCGCTTCGATGGCATCAGGGACGCAGGAGACCTCAGCCCCTCGTGCCCGTGTCCTTCGCTCCGGTGACCGGCACATTGCAATTGCTATTATTAGGGGGTTTTTTTTAAATTATATCGCTTGTCTTTTTTTTTACGGTCAGCCAGTCAACTGTCAGCATCAATTATGAGAGTTAATATTGACGTCCTCTTAAAAGAGGTTTAAATATTAAAGCGAAAAGGGACTTGCTCTGGGCTTCCTCTCTTTGTGGTGTTCCTCAATAAAACCTTAACTTGCAAACCAGTTGTCACAGTGATTTCTTGTGTCTTGCGCTGATGTGATGCAAATGTCGCCGGAATTTTTCAAGTGAGCAAACTGCACTTATTAATTATGCTAATAATCATGACTCAAGATCGCTGCTCCGAGGAAGACAATAGCTGAAACTTGCTCCTGGTAAAAGGGGCAGCGGAGGAGCCGGCGTCTTTGTTGTGTTTCGAGGCTCTGTGCAGGGGAAAAAAAAAAAAAAATCTTCCTCCACTTCTCGGGAAACAGCCATTCACACATCTAAACCAGAAACCTCCATATGCATATCTTTATTTTAACCACCACGCTATTTATTGATTTTCCCTGCAATTACGCAGTGCTGTATTTATTTGCATCAGTGCTCTGCTCTGCCATATATTAAAGCTCCCTTCCTCCAGTGGTGGCTCTTCAGAAAAATGCTTCTGATTTCCCCTCAGAGTATGAGGTCAATAGGCCATAACTTACGATTTTGAACCTATAGGCAGGCCTAATTTATGGATCATGTCTGGTTCCTTGTGTTTAACTGTTTCTGGGAGAGGGTTTCATCAGGGAGAGGGAGCGGATCCACTGGGCGCAGCTGAGAGCCGGGCGTTAGGGGTGGGCGCTCCGTGGGCTCTGGTAGAGCTCAGAGCAGTGCTATGGCCAATTCAGATCTGCTGCCCTATAAATTATGTATAGATCTTCTGAAAAATGTTTGTATTTCCTAATATAAGTCTAGATCGCTAAAGCCGGGGAAATGTTGTTAAGAGAAAGTCCGTTCTCACGTGTCAGAAATTAATTTCCATTTGCTAAGCGCAGAATGCCTTTAGTTCTCGAATTTTGTTTATCGGACTAATATTGACAGAATATGGATTTGCTTTTCTCACTGGCTAACAACTTTGGCAATATTTGCCGCGGACAAAAGGCTAAGGTTTTACATTACAATATGTAAACATGAAAAAAATGTGTCCTGATCTCCAGAAGGTTGTGGCTTGCATCGCCCGGGCCATGGGCTTTCTCTGACTCAAACCATCTCGGGGCGCTTAGGAAAGGGCCGCCCACCCCTACCAGCAGATTTTGGCTCAGACGCTGGGAGCGCTCGGGGGGTAAATCGCCGTGGAGGCCATGGGGACAGCACAGGCTGCCTGAGCGGACGAAAGCGCCCGAAGCCGGCCGGGGCCAGGGGCTGTGGCACGCTGCATGCATCAGTTCATTTCTGACTTAGCTGCCTCAGCAGCTCTTGGGAGCGATCCCGTTGCGCTTTGCATCACCAAAACCATCTGCTAGAGTTGTGCCTGGAATCGCCTGGTCCTCTAGAGGCAGCAGGGAGAACAAAAAAAAAAAGGCAAAGTGAAATTCTTCGGTGGAAAGAAGTACAAAAAAAAATAAAAAAAATTAAAAAATTTAACCCATTCAATCCTGAATTAAGTTTTTGCAACCCCAGCCCGGGTCAGGCGGAGGCTGGATTGGCCCCATCCATCAGGAGCTCACTGGGGCTGCCCTGAGCTTAGCACACCTGGAGGGTACATGGAACATTTAGGGACAAATAAACGGCAGCGTGGGAAGCTGCTGCTGAGGTTTGGGTATGAAATGGTGCCAGGCGCTGTCGTCGGCCGTGCCGCAGCATCGGGCTGTGTCAGCACGGAGCTTGCCACGATAATCTCCAGGCACGTGGGATCTCGGGGACCCTGGCAAGAAAAATGCCATGGGGATTCCAGATCGAGGACTGAGCTGCTCCTCTCTCCCTGGGGCATGGGCTGAGCATCCCGGGCTGCCCGCGGTGCTGCGGGGCCAGCTGCACACGTGCAATGAGTGCGTGAGTGCTCGTGCTCACGCACAGCAGGCTCTGACCCCCCCCCCCCCCCCCCGCAGGACCTAAGCACCACGGGGTGGGCTGGAGACAAACCCGCAGCCTTTAATTCTGGATTTATGGTTGCTACTGATCCTAAGCTAACCTCTTGCCATTACAGTGTCTGAATGCAACTTTGGGGATTAATAAACGGGAAAAGTCGGGACCTTAACTGTCAGGAATATAGTAGATGTGTCTGGCACTAAAACCAACAGCCATAAACCATAGAGGGATCCACTTCACCTCAAGAAAAGCCAGCTACCTGGTGTACAGGGTTAACAGCATCAAGCCAACATGCTAAGAGACCGCAGCCATCGCACAGCGGCCGCGTAGCAGGATCCCAAGGAGTTAAAACGAAGCAAACCTCCTCGTGCATTTTATGTCACAACTCCCCTTTTTTTTTTTTTTTGTGTCTGTGTGTGTGTGTGACCAAGCCAAGTTCTTTTTAGCTCTACCCTTTTGAAAACTGCTGGTTACAGATAAATTAAAATGCCAGAACTGAAATTGCCCACGTTAGCCCCTAAGGGAGCCTGCACTGTCATCTTTCATTAGATGCTGAGAGACCAAAAGCCCAAGGCAAAGTGAAAGCCGGTTCCTAAGAAAGGGCTGGGAGCCAGGAGCTGCATCTCTCTGCTGTACTCTTGCATCTCTGTCCTTTTAAGTTTAAGCTGAGCAATGCTTTCTTGGCCATGTCTGTTTTCATACTGCAAATTTCAGTCTTAAAATCAACAGCAAATATGAACAGGGTATTCCACAGAGTCCTAAATTGTCAAGACAAGCCAATGCATTTTCTTGGAGCAATCTGATGGTTTTGTCTGGTGTCAGCCCATACATCCTCCCATGCAGATGATATGTTTGGACGGTTTAATAAAGAGCTCTTTAGAAATGTGACTGTTATTCTTTTCTAAAAAAAAAAAATAAATAGTCACATCATCTTCCAGCAGCAAAGGTGGGATTTTTCCCAATATTTCTTCCATCATTGTGAAGGAGGGACGGTGGGTTTTGTGAAGTGCCACACAGAGGTGAAATGGTTTAGTCTAAGGAAAAAAAAAAGTCTAAAATTATGCCTGCCCAAGGAGCTTAATAAACCATAAAGGCCAGTGGCTTTCCAGCATCCTTTCACTTTGTGTTTGACTTCGAGATGTGCTTTGACTTAGAAAAATGGGGCTGATCCTGGGTGTGTGTGGACAGCTGGCAGCAGGGCGGGCTCCAAAAGGAGCAAAAGCCCAAAGCCAATTCCTTACGGACAAAAGCCGAAAGCTGATTCCTTACAGGTGGCTCCAACTGCACTTTGCTGCTGTGCCCAAAGGGTAAAAACTTCCTCGTGTACCCGGGAGCGGTGAATGGGCGAGGAAGAGGAGGCTCTTGGGCATCACCCCTGTGTTGCTTTATCCCTGCAAAATCCTGCTCAGGAAATCAAGCTGGAAAAACCATCCTGGGGTGCCTGGACATTGTAACTTTTGGATGGATGAACCGTGAAGTTCAGTAGCAGGCGGCTGAATATGATATTTTTTAAGGCATGCAAAAGTGTTGAAAGCCTGGAGAGGCCAGCCCAGTTGGTTTTGCTCATCTGTCACTCCAGGCAGTGAAATAATTTACTCCATTTCCATCCACCCTCTTCTCTTCATTTGTATTGAGTTATGAGGGGGAAAGGAACCGTATTAGAGGTTTCCTACTTCCCTGGAGTCAGCAAGGCTTTAGTTTTCAGACCATGATACCTCTGTGCTCCTAATCTCAGGGCTTTTTTTTCCTCACTGCTCCTGAATTAACTTTTATTCTGTGTGTACAACACAAAGCAAACAACTGCCCAGCCAAGCCCAGCGTGCTTTTCTCTCTGCGGCTGGTAGGAGCCCCTCACTGTACGACATCCGCAATTGACTGAGTATATGAAACCATAGCACAAAGTAAAGAAAACTGGAGAATATATTGTTCCAAAAGTTATTGGGCAAGGCCGTGGGGAATTCGTTTTCACTGCACTACAACTCCAGAGGAGCCCATAATAATGAGCTGCACTTAGCAAAAGCAAATACCTGTGACAACTCCATGTCGGTGCCCAGGGCTTGGGCTGCCGTGCTGTGTGCTGGACACCTTGGGACCACAAAGTGAGGGGAGGCATTTTGGCTTTAGTTCTGGGAGATTAGGGAGTTTCTGCTACATCAGAGCAGTTCATTGTGGGAGGGGTGGTATGAGAGGTCTTAGCTTAGCAAGGCCAAACATTCCTGCAATGCAGTAACTTGGCATTTTGACTACAGATTTTCTTTCTCTGCATCCCAAAGACTTCCTTCAAACACGCAGTGAGGAAGGCACGGCCATAGTCTTCACTGAACAGCGCTGCGACTGCTCTGCCTTCCCAATTTCACTCCTTCTCACTTTTTAAATAAATTTATGCTCATATGCCTCAGATGAAGTTCCACCTATCCCGCCTGTTGCCAGAGGCTACTCATTTGGGATAAAGCAGAGCTTTAATCTTAACGTTCGTGATCTAAATAAAATCAGAAGAGTGAAAAGAAGCAGCTCATGCATTGGCTTTCATTTTGCTCTCACTTCTCCTGACCCTGCAGATAATTTTTGCAGACTGTGATTCAGCTGGAGGGGTGAAGGGTGTGCATGCACCCAGCCAGCCTTCGTGATGCCCAGCGAGGATGCAGCCGCATCTCCCTTCTGGCTCTTCCAGCCCTCTGGCATCCATGCTACATGGAAAAGACATGCAAAAAACCCAACCAAGCCTCCAATCCTTTCCGAAAGGAGCCTGGGAACAGCCATCAGGCAGGAATGGTGCCTGACATGGTGCAAATCAGGGGGGTTTCTCCCACTGCTGTGCAGAGCCGGGTGCTCTCAAGAAGCTGCTTTGGCCATGGAGCAAAGGGTGCGGCAGCAGAAGCTGCGGGGTTGCAAGAAAGGCAAATCTGGTCTAAAATCAGAGATGCCATTTAGTTTCCTGACTTACAAAAGAGGATAATCACACTCCCTTTACATGGGTATCATGCCGTTTAATTAGTAAATGATTAATTTGTTAATGATTTCCCTGGCATGGAAAGCACTACTGAACAGCTTCTTTTCCCAGCCATGTAAATCTGGAGCAGACGGGAGGTACATCTGCACCTTCTCGGGGCCGTGTCTGCTCACTCCCCCCGTTCCTCTGCTGCTCTGCCCACGTCTATGCACTTGGTAGGTGCAGCGAGTGGAACGCAGCTCTGGGAACCCCTTCCTGCAGCACCTTTGCGTTAAGGCACGCACGATTTCTGTGAGGCTGAGCCACATCATTGCCCTTGCTGAAGCAGAAAGAGAGAAGACGTTTTCTTAGAGCTGGCCGCGCGCTGGGGACCGAGTGTCAGCTCTCCTGGCACCCACTGTTGCACCTTACTGAGAGCCACCTGCAGAGCATACACGTTTGCATGGCAAACTTAAACATAAACCATATTGTTCCGGTCTGTAAACACTCAGATATCTCAAATTCTGCTTTATTCACCATCTCAGCAAATGAGATTATCGGTAGAAAGAGAAGGAAGCAGAAACGAATTGCAGCCTCGCTTAAGGAGAGAGAGACCCATTTAAGCCAATTTCTCCAATCAAGAAGAAAGGCTGTTTTGAAAAACAGATCAAAACAAGCCCAGTTTCCCTGCAAAGGGAGTTCACCAGGATGGCATTTTCCATAAAAAGGCTTCGAGAGGGACCTCGAGGAGGCTGGGGCTGATTCCCCCGGGCGGTCTGCACCTTCGTAGCATGCGTTGCAGCGTCCCCATCCCCTGGCGTGGCTGTGTCTCCACCTTCCTCTGGCTCCCAAGGGGTTAGTTTGCTACAGAGGCAGATGAAAAACCCCAGAAAGCTTTCCCTTTTCCTGACCCTGCTCCAAAAGCTTCCCGGACCAAGATGAATCTGCTCCCTGGGAGCATCCCAGGTTTCAGGCAGCTTGGTGGGAGCAGAGATAGGGCTCACGCCTACCCCCTGCTGTGGGTCCTGCCCTTTTAATTCTTGTGAGCTGCTTATCTGCCTTTCCTTATCTCAATCCTTTCCTTCTTCATGCTGCCCTCCTTATCCTAACCTTCCTGCCACCCTTTTCCCCAGCCCAGCTGAACCTCCCTGGGGAGGGGCTGCTTCTTTTAGAGCTTTTTGCCCGGAGCCTCATGACTTCCCAGCAAGTGCTTTTTTTAGGGCTCTTGACTTTAAAATGCTCCAGTTTTGGAGCTCAGTGGTGAAGCATAACTCTGACATCAGCATTGTGGCACCCGAAAAAAAGCCTGCTACGAGCGTGAGCAGAGCTGGACCCCTCGGATCTTGAGTGGCTTCATATTCCTTAGGAAAGCTTAACACACAAATACGCTGCCTGGTACGTGCAAAGCCATGTATTCAGTTCTCTGCAAGCTGGTGAGATTGGCTTAAGAATAATGAGGTTTAAAAATAGAGTAAAATACATTTTGGGCAACTTTCATCCGCTCCTTGGCTTTAGAGTGGTTTTCAGTTTGGCTCTGGGGACCACTTCAATCCCATTTCCAAGTTCTTCTCTGTACCCTGGAGGGCCAGACATCGACTTGAAGAAATCAAATCAAATCTGAGATTGCCAGAAACCCCACAAAAAGACTGATGGGTTTTAAACCAAACAAAATCTTCACTCCAAATGGAAGCCCAGTCCAGCCTGACAACAAAAATCACAAGTTGGCAGTGCAGCCCTCCTAGCGAGGCATCCTTGCTGATTAGCGCTGCTGCCTCATTAACATGGATACTGTAATCTCATTTGCTCCAGGATTGCTTTGATGTTAATTCCAGCGTTTTGGTGCAGTGTGGTGCTGCACTTTGTGTTTCCAGGCTAGCAGCCCTCTCCTCTGCAGCCCAAGCCTTTTCTTTCTCTTGAGCCCACCTTCACTGTGGCTGCTAAAGCACTGGCCACCCCCGCCCTCCCACCTTTGGCTTTGCCCCCCACCTTGCAGCCTGGCCCCGTACTGGTTGGGCTCTGCTTTCCGTATAATTTTCTCTCCCCGTAATTTTGCAGCCATCCTTGAATATGTTTTTTCAAACGATATGCCCCTTTTTCCCCAAGCCCCACAACTCCTAGGTAGGATGTTCAGCCATGGAGGTTGTCTAATTTGGGGACAAGGGGATGAAACCTTGAACCATCCTGCTCTGTGGGTTTGCTATACAGCTCACGAGCAAACCCGCTCAGCCTTGCTCCTGCAGCCCGGCCAGGCTGTGAGGCCACCATCACAGCTTCGGAGTGGAGAGGACGAACAGACAGCATCCTTGCGAGGACGCCTGCCGAGCCCTGGTCTCTCCAACCACACTCTCTGTTCCTGGGGCTATTTTCATGGCTAGAGGAGAAGGGCTGCGGGATGTCCAGGAGCTCTGAGCTGGCTGCCATCTTCCTGCCAACCCAGCAGAAGCATGGCCACTGCCTGTGAACTGCACCCAGCCACGGGCCCAGGGCTGCTGGGGGTGCTGGGCACGGGCTCCATGCGCTCAGCGACAGCGAGTCCTGTGTCTCCAGCAAGCGCTCGGTGTGTGCGTGCACGGGCATCGCCTAGAGGGGGGACCCCGTACCCCGAATGCCTTGGACCCCCTGGGAAAGAGTGGCCCTCTCCTCCTGGGTGGCCCCGAGCTGGAGCATGGGGATCAGCATGAGAAGCCACCGGCTGCACGCAGAGCAGTAAATCCCATTTACTCCCATGAGAGAATAAATGCAGCAGTGCAGCATGGACAAGGGCATCAGGCAGATGTCCAGCGAGGCGGGGGAAGAAAGTTTAATGCGTGTCATTACGGGGAGCTGAGTTATCAAGAGAGCCAGATGTGCGGCCAGGGTCGGCTGGGGCTGGGGATGCCGCAGAGAGGTTTTTGTTCAGAGCAAGGCGGGGATTTCACCTCCCTGCAAATTCAATCACTTACGCACTTCTCAAATGTGGCTTCCAGATATCCCAGGCGTTTACGATCGCGAGGGCTCAGAGCTACCTCAAAAACATGGGCAGGCCAGAAAAGCGAGTCTGCTTTATTGTCTGGGAGATCAATGACTTTAATAATTAGCATCTTACTTACACATGATTTCTATACTCAATTTGAATCTTAATTAGAGATGGGGAGGGGGATTTAGAAACTGTGATGTAGCACAACGCCGTGAATGTCTCCTGCCTGCTCGAGGAGGAGACCCTCCAGTGGGACCTGTGGCAAACCTACTGCAGCATTGGGGACGTCACCCCGCTGCTTCTTGGGGAGCACTCAGTCCCTGCAGGGGGGACGCTGGTGCTGGAGTGGCCCCGCAGCCGAGTCCCCTGCACACACACTGCCCCGAAGCTCCGCTCCAGCCTGCAAAGAGCCGGGAGGTAACCCAGCTTGGGTGCCCACCTGATGCGTGTCCCCAACCCGTAGGTGCCTCGTGTCACCAACACCTTCTGCTAAAAGGAGATGTCACCAGCCCTGGGGCCACCTCTCCTGGCAGGACAGGCTGCCGGGGGGCACGGAGCAGGTCTGGGGCCAAGGGTGCTGTTGGGACCTGGTGTCCACCCAAAAGTGCTCCACAGCTGTAAAAATCCACTGGGATTTAAGGACCAAGAGAAGGATGGAGGGGCTGCCAGCACAGGCAGGCAGCTTTAAACCTCAGCCTGCGTGTCTTTACACGGGGACGTGCATTAAAAAAATGCGAAGCATTTGAAGCCCACCATTTTAATTAAACTGATTTAACATCCGAGCTTGCGAGGGGCACGGGGCTGGCAAGCACAAAGGAGCTGCACAATCACTTTGGCTCCATTGTTGACGGGCTTTTGCTCTCTGTTTGTACAATAACCTATTGAACTTTTCCAGACTGTAATTCAATACAGAATAGATCCTTGCAGGAGGCTTTTTTGGCAGGGAGCACCGAAGGCCTTGAATCAATTTCACTTTTCCAGCGTGGCTGTTTAATGCATTGATACCAGCTGGAAAAAAAAAAAAAAAAAAAAAAGAAGAAAAAAAAAGAAAAATAAAAAAGAATCAATGTTACTTTTATTTGTCTTGAGCTGAAGCCTTTTGGGTCCATTCTTTGTGACACTGATAGCATGCAGCGTGTGGCTATTGTCCCACCTTCGCCAGGAAAAGCAAAGGCTGTTAATGTGAAACAAGGTGGGGTGGTGTTTTTTTTTGCCTTGGTAATACTTCCCCGTTTTGCAAAGGCTTAAAACCTTTTATAGGAAGAGACAAGCCCAGCAACTGCACTGCTTAGCCGGTTGTTTTAGTGACACTGAGATAATACTGCATAACACCTGGGGTGCAGCCAAGGTGATGCTCAGGATCAGGCATCGCCCCATCGCTGGGGCCCGCACCCGGAGCTGAGCCCAGCACCACTCCCCACAGGGCTCTCCCAGGTCCTCTTTGAGGTCCTGGTTTAAAAACAACCCAGGGAGCTGCTGCCGTGGGCTGGCAGCAGGGCTGGATCTGGCCCCACGAGGGTCCTGTGCAGCATCGCCAGCCGGACGCCCTCATCCTACGCATCCCGGGCAGCGGCACCGGTACCCGGGCAGCCTCGGAGCAAGTGCAAGAGGAGCAAAAGCATCATCACAGCTGCGGCCGAGCCTGGGGTGGGCTCGGTGGCACGATGCAGCCCACCCCTGCCCTTCCACACGGGAGGATGAGGAGCGGGAAGGAGCCGGGGGATGCCCACAGTTTGGGTAACACGGCAGGAGAGCGCAGGCTCTGGAGCAGGGGATATGCACGGTGCACCAGAAGCACTCCCGAAAGACGAGGCTGTTAATTGTTACTTAAGCAATCAAGCTGTTTGCAGATTGCCCGGGGTGAAGCAGCGGCGGTGGAAGGTGTCTTACTGCCAGAGTGAGAAGTGGCATCATCGGGGCCCGTCTTTGCTGGGAAACTTGTGCTGGGAGTGTGAACGAAAGCTGTGGGGCTGCTGGTGTGACGTGCAAACGTGAAGCACCTGGGAGAGAAACCAGAGAAACCAGTCGAAAGCCAGCATGCAGAGGGAAAAAAAAAATCCCTCTCGCCTTGAGCCAAACTTTCAGACAAAACCAGGGAGGAGGGCTGGGACGGGCCAGCTCTGCCCCAGGCTCCCAGGCATCCTTGCTGAGCCGGCGTGCCTTTTCCAGCCCCAGAAGAGGGGCATTCCCCTGCCTTGCCCCCATCCCAGCTCTCCCCGAGCGGTGCTGGACGCAGAGGGCCTGGCCTCCATCCCACATGGTCTATATGTACCTGCCCCAGCATAACACGATGCGTAGGAACACACACCCGCGGAGACCGGGGATGTGCTGGGTGACAATTGCCAGTTTTCCTAGGAAAAGGAAAGGCTGGATTTCACAAGCCCTTAAGTGATGCAAAAGCACAAATCCCTCGGAATATTTCTCTGTTCGAATCGGCCCTGAATGAAGAGGAGACTGATACTGCAGCAGTTAACAACAGGAAAGAGGGCAACTATTTTGAATGGAGTTTCACTTGCTCAAGGATTGAGTCCTTGATTTAAAAGGCAGCTGCTTGAGGGCCAGGCAGAGCTTCCTGCCCTGCCATTTACCAGGGGGAGAGAGGGTAGAATGTGTGCCTAAAAATATATATATATTTTTGTATGCATTGCAAGGTATTTGTGCCTATCTGATTAGAAATCCAAGCCGTCCGGTGTTCTTGTAGCGACTCCTGCTAAAGGGAACCGGGAAACAAAGTCACTGCTTATAATTAGGTGCTGCGGTGTAAAGCTGATTCTTCATTTAGAGCAATATCTCGAAGACAAAGAAAAAATCCACCTGACGAGGTGTTGGTGAACCATATAACATGCCTGCAAATCAAAGCCCCATGTCTCAAAACTTAGCGGGGAAGGGGAAAGAAATGGCAGGGGAGCGGCCGGCGAAGGAGCCCTGCCTGGGCAGGATGGGGCTGGTGGGGCTGAACGCCCAGGAGCATCACCCATCCCTGGGGCTCCCTCCCCGCCGCGCGCACGCCGTGTCCGCCTGACCCTCGGCACCCCCTTACTCCCTTTCCCCCCACCCCGCTTATAAATCAGAGCAGAATTAATTCAGGCGCCGCGTTTTATTTGATAAACGTCAAAATATGTAAATACCGGGCTCTCTTCCTACAGTCGCTAAAACAAATGGAAAACACATTTATTAGCATAGAGATGAGTTTAATCAAATCAGCGGCGAGTACAAATTAGCCACAGGAAACGTAATGAGCTGGGAATTAATTAGCAGCATAATGGTAATAACTTTGCCTGCTGATTACCTTGCGGCCATGGCTCTCCCCCAGGGCTTTCCATGGGTTCTCCAACAGCTGATCTTTTCTGTTGCAGGAGCCCCTGAACTGGAACAGCATGGCCGACAGCTCCGTGCAACAGACTGGAGGAGGGGAGGGAGATGGCGCGAGGGAGGGGAAAGAAAAAAAAAAATAAAAAGCCATGTGAGAGATCCACCGCCTTCACCTTCCCAAGCCACGAGCTGGCTGCTTTACCCATGGCTCCCCCACTTTGTCCTGCCAGGCTGAGTGTTCCCCTGTCCCTGCGTGGCTCCGGCGCAGTGCGTGGGGATGCTGCCCTCGCGGCTGGTGGCTGGGTCACCTTCACCTGGCTGGGTCACCTTCACCTGGCTGGGTCACCTTCGCCTGGCTGGGTGACCTTCACCTGGCTGGGTGACCTTCGCAGGCTGAACATTGCCCCCCTGGCCAGGCACATGGCACCTTTCACAGCCCCAGCAGCAGCCACCCCGCACCCTGGGATCATTTCAGCGCTTTCAGCATCACGCTGCAAGGGGGTGATGTTGGATCTGACTTGTCCGAAAATAAATATCCAGGTCATTTTGGATAGGGGCTGAAGTTGCCCTGGGAAGGGCAGGAGCGGGGTCACCCCCCCACCCTCCACCCCCCCACCCCACCCCCCGAGACTCAGCTGGCTTTTTGGAGGAGCTGATGTTGCATGAGAAAGGGACAATTGGTGCTCCAGGGGCTTTGTAAAGTGCTGGGCTTGTAAATTAACTGTTTGACACCAACAGTGATGGAGAACAGCGGGGGGGCAGGGGCTGGATGGAGGAAAGGGGCAGTTTCTCTTCTTGATTTATTTGTATTCCTTCTGCAGCGCCTCTCCTCCTAACACCTGAGCAGTCCAAAATAACTCGCGCAGAGCCTTCCAGTGCCGGAGCTAAAAGCACTTCATAAGCCTTAATGAATCAAGCTGTGCAACAGCCCTGCGAGGAAATATTATTCCCAATGGTGCGGGAAGGTTAAGGGAAAAGCGCTCACGTTTGGGGGCCTCCATTTAGATGCTTCGGTCCATCCTCATGCACCTTCGCGCAGCAGCCTCCCATTCAAGTGACTGAGGCAAAACTTGAGAAGTTAAAAAAAAGAAAGCAAAAGTTAAAAAAATAAACCGGGCCATGCATTGAGGTGCTTTAGCAGGGATTTGCGGGGGAATTAACGGAGCGTCTAAGTTTAAAACGTAATTCAAAGTGATTTCTGGAAATCATACGGATGCTGAGAAGTGGGAGCGCTGTTCCCAGGTCCCTGGTACCTGCGGAGCCTTTTCATCCTCTCTGTTTTGGATCCTTGGCTCCAGCCTGCATAAACGCTCCATGAAATAGAGGGAGGACAACAAGGCGAAGGCCCAACGCTGACAAGGACATGGTAATTTTTTTTTTTCCCCCCAGGGAGATGGTGTCAGTTTGGACTCATGCATCCCCCCAGTCCCCCGGGCTGTCAGTGGTACCTAATAAATCAGGCTGGTGAATCCCAGATGCGATGCTAACCGTGTCGCTCCAACCTCCCTAAACCGTGCCTCAACCATCCCAGTTGCTTGGGCCATCCAGGTTTGGGCAGACGTTTGATGGGAGCTGTCAAGAGCTGGTGGACTGAAACTGATGTAAACAAGGAAGAAGTCAGCACTTTAAAACAATACATGGGTTTTGGATGGGAAAGGGCAGAGGTTCTTTCATTTGCTGGAGACAAAAGGGAGGCAGGATTTTTGCATTTTATGGAGCGTGGCTGTGCTAACGGGAAGGTATCTGCGCTTTGGGGTTTAACTCCAGGAGCCTTCAGAGAAGCAAGGGTTCCTCTCAACACCGAGATGAATTTAAGCCAAAACGAAGGCTCTGTCTTGTCCTTAAGCATAAAGAAGCTCCACATTCAGCTCTGATGTTTGAAGCTGAGACACAGTTCTCCTGCTTAAAGGTCTTTGCAAAATCCGTATCTGACCTTTGGATGCAAAAATAAGCAAGTAGGTATATAAATTCCTGCTTATATGCCCCAGATAAAGTTTTCCAGAGTCCTCAGTATTGCCTTGACTTTGTTTTTTCAGGCATTTCTGGGGTTTTCACCGTTACCTTTAATTCAAGCAATGTTGGGTCACTGATCCTACCAACACTTCCCTAACTGATTTGATCAAAGCTTCCAACATCAACAGCACTGATGGCAATGCCTTGCCTTTGCAAGCTAGTTGGTAGAAGAATTTGATATCTTGACAGTTTTTCCTGAAAAACCTCACAAGTCCCTCCAAAACCAAGAGTCAGAGGAGAGAAAACGTGCCCTGCTGCACTCCAGGTCAGACCCACTTTCATGCAGGGCCTGAAATCTTTATTTAACCTTATTTATGCCAAAACCTGGCAATAAACTGCAATCTGCTCCCCACGGGAGGTTTTGGTGATGTGTGAACTTTTGTGGGAGCATTTGCTGCTTCCGGAGAAGCAGAGGCAGAACTAAGAGAGAACAACTATCTAGCTCCCACTCTGCGGAGGGACGTGGGAAAGGGATGCGTGCACAGATATTTTCAGCATTTTTGCAGAAGTCCTCCTTTCAGGAGGCAATGCTGGCTGCCCTCTTAGTGGGTTGCCTGGGCTCAAGCCCTCCCGCTGCTTGTTGGGTTTGTACCCAATGTTGAAGGGCATCCAAAACCGATGGGCGCTGTGGGCTGTGCAGAAACTGTCATCTACTCTCGAAGGCCATCGTTGGGATGCTCCTCTACGGAGATCTTACCCTGCAGAGTCAGGGCAACAAGGGCCTGACCTCTGATGAAAGCTGTGTGGCTTCACTTAAAGATACTTAGGTTTTTGCTCCTTTTAATGCCTCTGATTTTTTTTTTTTCCAAGGGAGCTTGTGCAAGTTGACACAATAGATGAAACCATGGGTTGTAGTTGAAGAATCCCGTATTCCATTATCAAGGATAAATAATATCTCACCCAGAGGAAAACGGGAGAACACAAGGTCACCCAGCATGCCTAGAGCTGAGCCTGAATAGGAGGTCTAAGTTGCCGGCTCGTGCTCCAGCCTCCCGTGCAGCCCGTGCTTCGTTCTGAAGGCAGAGGGGTTTTATTCTTCAAAGCGCCACTTCCCTTTGCTACCTGCAGACAAATAGGTTGCTCTAAGATGCATGCCACGAGCTGATTTTTGATTCATGAGAGCCTGAACCAACACTGATCATAAGAGAATCGACAGTGATCATAAAATATGAAAGGTTTTTAAGAAGGACTCTACATCATATTGAGGTCTGCAGCAGGCTTTCTGCTTCAAAGCCAGAGGGGCCAAATGCAGCTCTAGTTTTTTAATGAAGCTGTGCAAGTGAGAGCAGGATTTGCCCCTCTATATTCAAGGCTACCTAGCTCCGCAGAAGCTTTTAGGGAATCTACCACTTTAAGCATAAACACAAGATGATTTTGTTTTCATGCCATTTTCTTGCCAATGCTTTTTCTTAAAAATCTGTACGGCTGTCAGATAAAATATGCCTTGGTTTGTTCTAATTCAGATTACGCATATTTGTCCTCAGTGAATGATTGATTAAGTGCTCTGATCTTGACTGCTATGTTAGCAGCAGGGTATCTGTGCAAGAGGATTGGAAATCTCATTGGATAAATGGTAGAGATGAAATCTTAGCTGTTACAGACCTGGTTTTCTTTTTCACAGCCAAGGCAAATGCTGTCTTCTTTGCAATAACAAACATGCTTTGTAATGCGTTCCAGGACAGTGCTGAGCCTGACTTTGTTTCTTCATGGAGAGGCTTTAAGCTGTCATAATACCACGGCACCAAACTCTTAATGTCACCGCTATCACTGTAAAGTGGGTATCTCTGAGTTCACTAGATCAGTTGTGATTTACGCTGATGTAACTGAAAACAAAATGTGTCTCCCTGACATCTGCGGAGCTGCTCTGATAAAAACCAGCATATAAGGAAAACCAGGGGAAAATTAAAAAAAAAAATAAATAAAAAAAAGATATCTCTGTGCAACTGAGCTCATTCAAAGCATCAAGCATGGTTTAGCAGGACTGCCCCAAATGGAAAACCTCCTTCAGGGGTTAGTTACCCTGTCAATCTCACTTTAACATCACCGAACCTGAGCTGTGCATGAATATATTGCTACCCACAGGAGCTGGGAGAAATTTCCTTGCTGCTTTGTATAACCCGATGTCCCATGCTTCTTATGGGAAATTATGTCAAGCTGTGTTTTGTCATTTTTTTTTCATTTGCTTATGTTTATGATCTAGAACGGACACAGAGGCACCTGAAAACACTAACTTAAAAGAAAAAAAGCATATTTTGTTTTTCTAGAATACATCTTGATTTTTAACGTTGGTCTACCGCCTTGTCTTTGGAGCGCTGTACTGCTAGGAAGGTGCAGTAACAAACCAGGCAATTTTCTAAAGAAAGGAGGATTTTTTTTTCCTCCTTTTCTCTTTCTGAAGCTTTTCTCTGACCTTCTTGGAGGTGTAGAGAAAGCTTTCAAGACCATCAGAATAAATGGGTTGTTTACTGTGATGCTTGCAGCCTTGGAAAGAAAAGATAAAAGAATAAAGAAAAGAAAATCCCTATACCCGCTGTCTTCCAAAAGGAGACAGATGAGGTGTGATCTCAAGAGAAAATACTCCAAAACCTGAGCATGATGCTGTCATACTGAAGCAGAGTAAAACAGAGAAAAGCTAAACAAAAAGGTAGTGACCCCAGGCGTGGCAGCAGGACTCAGCACCCTCCTTCTTCTCAGGGGGTTCAATGCTTTGGAAAATAAAAAGGTAAAGGCAGATTGCAGAAATACCAAAATATGGAGATATAGCTTGGAAAAAAAATGTCCGTTCCAGCTTAATTCCCCATGATCAGGGTATTGTGTTCGCTATGGTCTGCACTGATTTGTTCACATGTACCCACGCGCGCAGACGCGATGCCTGGGAGCAGGATCTCAGGTGACTTCTGACCAGATCTCCAGCCTCGGTCATCGAACCGTGAGCCCTTTCCCAAGATAAAACCATGGCCTGTAGCCACGTAGGGAAGTGCTAAGCTGCCTTAATGATGCTGCGTTATCATCAGGCTCTAACGCTGCCTTGAATGGATGTCACTACTGGGTACGTTCCTGCAGATCAGTTGGTAATTACACTTGGATGCCAAGTAATTACCTTGAGACTTGCACTCTGGTTTAGGAGACAGAAATAACCACGCACTCGCCTAGTCCCACACGTAGCACTTGTGGTGTAATTTAATAGCCAGCTACTAACATGAAAATAAAGAGGCATTTCTCTTGTATTTATGCCCTTTTAAATTAAACGTCGGTGGGTTTTCCTATGAAAGGAGCAGGGGCCGGCATGCCACCAGTCTTTTTCCCACTCAAGCGTCCTCTTCTTTTCTTGACAAAGTGAAATACTCCGAAGGAAAATAAATATTTATATTTATATAAATACTCCTCCTGGTGTGTGATTGTTTTGACAAAACAAGCCGAGCAGGTCTTGCATTGGCTTTACTCTCTGCCTTGTTTAAATTTTAGGCAAGGAATAACCAGCCCTCTAAAGGCTGGGGGAAGATGAGGCATTTGGATGAGTTCTGTGGGCTTGGGGTGGGGAGCAGACGGACCAACTGCCCCTTTTTTGAGGTTTTCCAGGTCACATCTGCCAGCGTGTTTCCTCTTTAACCTCCGAACATGAACCACCTGGGCAGCTGTAGCACTGCATTAAGAACCTTTTTTTGATGAAGAGCTCTGAGGCAAGGCAGACTGACGCCCGGAGCCCACGTATGAAAAAGGTACCACCGCTGCCTGCAGTTCTGTTCCCCAACCGTCCATTAGCAAAGCTTGCAGCTTTTTTTTTCTGCATAGAATTTAGTACTTCTTGTGCATTTTCAAACAAACCAGTGCTTTTGCAAATAGTCTTCTTCCTTCAGGGTGAGTAGCTTATTTTGGATAGGAAAAGAAAGAGTCGACTGTGATCTCTTTCTTTTGGCAATGTCTGGGTAATCATTGCTCATAATAATGCCATCCCAGATGTTGAAACATCTCCTGTATTAATTTTACCCAGAAGATAATTTCCCTTAGAAATCATGTGCAAATCCCCTGTTCTAATTTAAGAATTAATTCAGTACACTAAATCTTAGCACTTCATCCTAGAAATGTTTTGCAGTGTCTGTTAACCCTTTGCAACAACAACAACAAGCCCAGATGGGAGATTTACAGATTTAACCAAGCCTGTCCCTCGTACCGAGTTCTCTTTGGGTCTAGTGCACAATATTTTGAAATGAGGGTCCCCTTTGACACCTAGAGCCTCCCTGCTTGGATGATTTCCTTCTCCTCAGAGAATTGCAAATACAAACTGATTTGTTGTTACAAGTATGGAGGGCAAATCCACCAGTGGCCCCAGAGCCCCCGCTCCAGTGCTGCCTGGCATTGCCATTCTACCCACCACTGGGGCTTTGGCATGTGCTGGGAATGAAAATATGATGATTCCACATTTTCCAAAACTTGAAGGAAAAAAGAGGAGCTGAATGGCTTGTCAGAACCTGAAATCTATGAGAAAGTCTATAGGAGAGCTAGGAACACATCACCCTCCTTTTGAGTCCTAGACAGGGGTCAGCAGTACCTGGCCACCCTTTCCTCCCTTGGCGGTCTCATGCATACACTAGTACACACCAGTTTACTACTGGTGTTAAGTGTCCCATGCATTTGATGGGCTTTCTTCATTTAGTTTATAATGGAAACTACATCCGACTCCAGACCGGGCGCTTTCCTGCCCTTCCACATCATGACAGCCTTTATACTGGAAGTCTTTGACCATCAGTGAAAACAATGAAGAAAATAAAGAGGCCAAATCTATGGATTTCATGTGAGATCAGCGTGCGCTCCAGCACACCTTCTGCGGCGCAGGCTGCTTCAAAAGCCACGAACCTTCTGTGTGTACGAGGGTCCCTCTGCTTTGCCTTTGCTGTCTTATTTTAGTGGTAGTTGGAGTACAAAAGAATTGCAGGTATCAGTACATTTAAGTTAAAAAAAAAATCATGCCAGGGATTGGTCTCTGAGTTCTTGCAGCTACACAGCTTGCAAATGCACAAACCCGTATTAGCAAGATCACGCCACCAACTATAAAGTGTACATGCAAACTGTCAGAGGATCACAGATTTCTTTCAGACAGAATTTTTATACGTATCTACAAATGTTTCCCGATTCCTACCACAACAACATGAATTTATGATGTCTCAGTGATAACATCTAGTTAGCTGCTTCATGCAGGGTAATGCCGTATTTTGGATTTCACTGATTTTGCTGCTGGTGGCCGCTGTGTTTGTGCAAGCGGGACCTCGTGCATTTTGCAGAACAGAGGGCAGGCCAAGGACCTTCTCCAAAGAGGATTCAGCCAGGATCAGCTTTGATAATTATCGTAAGGTGATAATATGTGATTAGTGCCGGGACACGCCAGCGCTTCCACTACCACTTGGTAAACTCTCAGATGCTGTATTGAGACTGCTCGGCCTCAGAGGAGAGGAATGATGCAATCCCCAAAAGGAAACAAAGGAGAAAAGGCAATGTCGCTCCTAGCAGGACAAATCCCACTTTCCTTTCTCAGAGTGATCCACTGCTAATAGTAAGTAGTGGCTCTGAGCCTGGCTTATTCACCTATGTGGAAAAGCTCAGAGAGGCAAGGTAGTAAATCACTCCAGAAAGGGCATAGGTTTCTCCCAAGCTGATCATCAGATTGAATGGCATAAAATGGTACAAATCCAAGGAAAACTTTTCTGATTCACACAGCCAAGCCTGCACATAGCTCCCAAAGTCCGGAAAAAACAAAAGAACATGGTGGTCACCTGCCCCATCCCATCCAAATGGGTTGAGGATTCTATGCCAGGTGTCTCCACATCCCCCGAGCAGATCACGGCTGCTGTCCTGTGCAACACTGAGGGGATCTGCTGGAATGAGAGAAACCACTGAAGCCTTTTCCTTTATTCACAAAAGATATCCTCTTGAAGGACCCCCTTGCTGGGCACTACTAGTTAGTCTTGTTTGCTGCTGCTTAGACTTCATGTTTATTCCTTCTCTCCTATCTCAATAAAATAGGCTTGGGAAAAATATTGCTGTGTCCTTCTGGTCCTTAAGTAAGGGAGGCTGCGTTTATGCCGCCCTGACATTCAGCACACTGCTAACTGCAGGATGGATCTGCTGGCCCAGCAACTCCAAGCTCATGCACTGGTTAATATTCCTCCTGATGAATTCACTTGGGGATCTGCTCCTTGAATGCAAAGCTCTCGGGTCAGGACAAATGGAAAATGCATTACGTGGAGCGTGACATACTGTGAGTCCCAGAAATGAGTGCATGTTGAGATATGTCCATAGGCAGCGGGATAAAGTCGTTCCTTTATCTCCAAGTTGCTGCTAGACTTTCCTTCTAAAAACCTGTGTTTGCAGCAGTGGAGGCTATTTGCAGTGAAATACAAGAGTTTCTTGTATTTATTACATACTGAGATATAACAGGCTAAAACCACAGCTTTGTTCTAATTTTGATTAGTGGGGTTTTTAGCTCCCTGTCTCTGGTGTTTTTGGACTCTGACCGTTCCCTGCAGTCAGAGTCCAGTCTCAGCAAGGAAACTGTTTCCCCATGGGGAGCAATTTAATTTCCTTCCACTCCTTCTACCCCCCTTCACAAGACACTCAGAACGGAACCAGGCCACCCTCCCCACCCGCATCCTCGCAGTGCAAAGAGCAGAGCCCAGTGCAACTCATCTCCGCTGTGATGGGGATATGCAAAGTTTCTCTTCGTGCTATAATCTTTCTTTATTTCGTTATCTCCAGGCAGCACTCCTTAGCCTTGACATTAAAGCGCCCCTCCCATATCTGCATCACCGGACATTTTATATTTATCTGCCAAACCTTTGCCTCTTGCTCCATTATAGCTATGATGTTAATGACGTTCCTATTTTCAGCCACAGAGGCGGCTGTCATTTAGGTTTTTGTCAAAGAAATGACAAAAAGACCCAGTATCAAATCTGAGCCTTTCTCCAAAAAACCCCAGAACTTAAAATACTGTCCTGGTGGGAAAGCGAGCTGTAGTTTTCCAACAAACCTCCAGCCCGAATTTTCTGCAGCATCTCAGGATCTTGATCCCAAAATGGAACAGTTTGTGGTGTCTGAGGCCCTGATCCTGCCACGAAGCATGTGCTGGCTGGTTCTGCGGGGGTTTTCTCCTGTCTTCAGGGAGAGAGAGACATAGTTTAGTGCTATTTAGTGAATTGTCACAAGACAAGCAAAGAGACAGCTATTCTCACCCAACCCACTGATCTTTCTAGAAGACTTTATATATCATTTGTTTGCTTTGCTTTTCTCCTGAGCTACAGGATACTATGTTCTCATTCAGGTTGTTCCATATTCAGAACCTAAAGCATCTCGTGAAGGAGAGGAACTGTGTTCCCAGCCATGTTTTGCAGCTCAGATCAACAAGCTAAAAGCCTTGGTCTCAGCAATAGCTTCCCAAACGCGTAGGACGTGGGAGGCTGATGTGTGGATGAGTTGATATAATCAAGATGCAAGGGGGCAGGAGGTCACGGTTAGTTTGGTGGCCTGGGATGGGTACTGGTATCTGCTGGAGAAGGGACTAGAAGTCCTGTGCAGCCTGTTGGCAGCAGGAAGGAAGAAAATATCACGGCAGAAAATGACGCCCAGTGTCAAACCAAAGCAGAGCAGAGGTTGAATAACCGCATCTAGATTTGCCTGTACTCTAATGAGCATCAGAAGGTCAGCCGGCAGGCAAAGGGAGGAAGGAAAAGCCAAGGGATGAAGCTGGTGCAGTCCTGACTTCTGGGGTTCGGTCCTGATTTCTGGTGGCTGCGCATAAGAGTTGGACTGAGAGTCCGTGAGGGTCTCCCCAGGCGAGACCGACCATCCCTCGCCGTGAACTCTGGTTCCCAGGACCCATCTCCTAGCTCAGTGTTTCAGCTGAGGACAGCGAGCGTGGCACAAAGGAGCATTTTCTTTTCTCTCCCTTCATTTCCCCTCCCCTGGGGAGGAAAAAGTTGGGTCTAAAGACTGCTCTTGTTTGATAACTTCCTTTAACTAGCAGCTAAATAATACATGAACACTGATCCACGGTGCTGACTGATGACTCCCTCTGCTGACCCTGTTTTATTTTTATTGCTTGGCTCGGGCCAGTTCCTTCAAGTCCTGAATCATCAGAACAGAGACCTTGAGGTATTCCAGCCAAATCAATCCCTGGCCCATTGACATATTGCTTTACCTAACCAACCATACAACTTCGCTTTTCCCTGATAATTTCTCAATTAATTGCTTTTCAGCTCTCATTCGTTACAAGGTCAGGCTGTGACTGGGCTTGTACATTCCCATCTCTGATAAACTCTCCTGGTCCCCTAATCAGCTACGACTGGGATTTTAGTTCCATTAACTTATTCATCATCTAGACATTTTCATCTTGGGGAACTTGACTTTTGATTGTATCAGTAGTATCTTCAATTATTTAAGAGGACTTAAAATTCCCTTCTTACCTAAAAGGAAAATGCATTTTGAGCACTGAAAATGGATCATATTAGAGCAGCGTCTTTTGGATGTTCGCATGTGCAAGCCCGTGTTAAACAACTCATGCATGGCGAGAGCGTAAGAATTTGCTGCTGCTGAACATGTGTGTGCATGGGGCCGACTATATTAAGATGTCAGCTATAGGGGAATGACAGTATGCTGATGACTAGTGGCTTACTAATGCTAAATCACGCCTGAGATTCTGTTCCGTGATGTCAAACATTGATTCAGTTTCCGTGGGAAGTTATGCAAATGCCACAGCCCCTCGATGAGATGTGAAACTGAAATTGATAGCAAAAAAAAAAAAATAAAAAATTCTTGCCCTCTCCTAGCGATAAATCTTTTTAGAAAATCTTGAAGATAGCTGCTCCAGGAAGGCAGTGCATTTTGAACATGTCCCCCCTCCCAGACAGAAGGTCTCGTAGGACCCTTCTTCAGCTCTGGTGCTAGCTGGGAGCCAAATCCTTCTCTTCTGCTGCAACCTTCTGTCTGAGTCTGTGCTTCGCCTTTGCAGCAGCTGGTCCAGTCCAAGGCAACAGCCCACTGCTGCTGCTTCCTACAAAATTAATCTTTTAACAGAAGCAGCAGCCTCTGCGGCACAAAGAAAAGCCCTGCACCCCAGCTCTTCTCAATGCCCCTCTTCCCACAATTTGCATCCAGGCAAAACTCCTGAGAGCCTGCAAGCATCTCCCAGTGGGAAAACTGGTGGCAAAACCTAACAAACTGGCAGCAGCTGGGAAACGGTACGTTTCTAAATGGGGTGGTAGGACCAAGGAGTCTGGAAGTCCCGTCTTGCTCTTTGTCCCAGGCTCTGTGCAAACCATTTGACTGAAAACCACCTTCCTAGGATGGTGTTGGGGGACCCTTTTAGATTACGCGAGGTTTTCAGGCTCTGAAGAATATCCACAGAGGTCAAACTGTATTGACAGACTCTCCGGGAAGAAAAGCTAGTTTAGTATTGGCAAGACAAGACCTGCTGCATATTTAAAAGGAGCCTCTCCTTCCAGGAAACATGTGCTCGGGTCTCAGTTTCCTTTCTGCAAAATGCAGGTGACAGCTTTTAACGCTCATGATTTCATTGCAGACCGCAGAATTATGGATTTTTCCTTGCAGAGCCCTATGCTCACACTTTTGAGTGTAAATTTTCAGCATTCGCTCAAAAAGAAAAGCCCACATTAGCACTGGGAAGGGTTTAAAAAAGATTAAAAGCATGGAAAATTGAAAAAAAAACAAAAACCAACCCCACAGCAACAGGCAGCTCATTGTGATGAAGGGGAGTGCAATAGCAACGACCGTGTGAACTCTGGCGTGTTGCTTGCTTTATTTCCCCCCCCAAACTGTAATAACTCACCCATCCTGCTGGAAAAACCCCATCCTTTCCTGCCCTTTCTTCATGCAATGGCACGAAGGGCCTTTCCAGGGTCTCTGTTGCTCCCTGTAAATGATGTACCAGAAGGCACCAACACTTGGAGGATGTGAAGAAACGTACAGTTCTCTCGCCGCCTGTTGCTAGGATTCACAGCTATACCCCACCGCTTTCCAGGGCTTCAACTCCTATTTTGGCTGTAGGAAAAAAGGAGGAAACCTTGTTGCTTCCAGGCTCTCTGCATCAGGCTTAAGCAGCTCCGGTGCTAACCCTTACAATATTGTTACAGTCAGACATAAAGTCTTAATGCATGATAGCGCCTTGAATCTTACATTCTTCTGAAAAGGTGAGTCCCCAGTAGTAAATGAAATATTAAACATTATTAAATATGAAACAGCTAAACCTGGATTCCATTAAAATGAATCTTTCATAGTTTTCCTGTTTTTTTTTTTCCCTTCCCTTTTTTTCCTGGGGAGCGCAGTGATCTCATGAGCTTTTATGTGTCCTTTTAAAGACAGAAAAATCACAGGTAATTTAAGCCTATTCTATTCGGATTTATTTTAGATGGAAAACAAATCAAGGCTGTGAAACTCTCTCATGGTCGCATCTCTCTCACTGAACTCTTCCGCAGTCTATATCAAAGGCTCACCTAAAGACACTGTTGTAATGCCTGCTGACATGTGCCACCTATTTAGAAATCTTGTATCCAGTTACACACTCCACTTTCATTTAGAATGGCTTTAATCTTCCACCAGTCTCTAAAAAAAAACCAAAAACACCCAACCAAACTCAAACCCTCTTTTCATATTACACAGGATGTGTTTAGAGCTGGTTCTGCTGCTCCTGCAGGTTTTCTGGGAGTTGAACTGGGACTTAAGTGGGTGCTGATGTGTGAGCTGGCAACTGGGCATCTAAAGGAACACCTGCAAGAAAAAATTTACAATTTTATAGAGCTGAGTTATTTTATGTTTATTAGCCTGGGGTAGGCTGATCTTGCAAACGTGACTGAGGTTAAGGCTACACAGCTAGCACAGGGCAGGCACCAGGATAAGCCATTACTCAATATTGCTGCTGTATTTTCTGACCGTAGTATTTCCACCTCAAAATCTGTAAATATTTGGGCATCTGTGCAGGTTGGCTGAATCTCTGGTGCTAAAACAACTGCAAAAGTGCATATTTCTCATTAGATGCATTTATGTCCTTGCATTCAGAGCTTAAGCCCTGGCTTTTACGATTAACCGCTGTGTTTGTACAGAAATTTTTAAAAGAGGATGGGAAAAAGAGCACTTGGCCTTGCTAAGAGGGTGCCAGAGCCTGGTTCCATGTGAGAGCTTTCCCTCGGCCCAGATGGAGGGGACCACTGGAGGAAGCTGGGTCTGGTGGGAGGTCACATCTCAAGCTCACACCTTAATTCTTGACTCGTCAGCTGCGGCGTTACGGCCTCCAAAACATGCCTGAATGAGTTTATGAATCTACAGGCACACTTTCAGGCTGGAAGGCAACAACTACTAAGAAAGATGAGCTAAAATGGCAAAGAAGGTAGAAAGCCAGTAATTATTTATGGCTACTCTTCCATTTTGTGCAAAAAGCCTTCTATCTTGCTTTCCATTCCGCTTTCCTCAGGTCGCTTCCCAGGCTCAGCAAAGCAGGAGCTGCAAATGGCCTCCTCTCCGCAGGGCTCTCTCCGACTCTGCCGCTTGGTTTGTGCCCAGCTGGGTTTCGCATCTGCCCCTCCAGGAACCGAGCAAAGCGGGGGGGTAAAAAAAAAAGAAGCCGGTTCTGCAGCAAAGTGGAAGAACCCACGCCCTTCCCTGTTTCAGGTTTTTGTACTATTTCACAGATTTCTAAAAAATAATAATAATAATAATAATAAAGAGAGCAAATTATAGAGATTATTTTCTGTGTTTAAACACCAGTGTTTTCTTCTCGTGCTTTGGCTTCAGCTGACCTGGTAAGAGCATCCCACCAGCAATGGCCTTCTCCCAGCCTGACCAGAAGCATATGCTCTTGGTCTACTTTCGTAAGGGCTTTTTTTGCCTACTCCTGGCCTGACGCCCTTGGGATGGAGAGGAACAAATCCCAAATGTATTATTTATTTATTTTAATGACCTGCCGTTGGCCAGCTCACTCTTTCACCACAAAGATTTCAAATTGCCTTAGAGCACCAGAAAACATGTTGCCAACCACTATGGAGCTGAGACACGAACATGTCAAATAAGTGATCCACATGAGAGTAGATAGACGTGACATTTAGTAATCATCTCTCTTGGACAAAATGGGGCATTGCTGTCACTTTAAGTAAATCTCAGTCAAATTTCTGGCATTTTACCATAGGGGAAGCAGGAGGCATAATGGTAAATTTGTCTTTAAAAAATATAAAGGATCAACCTTGGGGAAAAAAAATGGTTGCCACAATTTAAGGTGTAATACCTCATCCTAGCTTGGCCATCCATTTACTTGCTGCTGATATCAATATGTCACCCCTAATGTTTACTGATGTTCACTTTATAAATGACTTTTCCTAGCTGTCAGAATATCTGTCACCAGCATCTCTTCCCCTTCCTTGCCTCTCACCCCCTTTGATAAAGATTAATATCTTGGAGGTTAAGTAGAAAGATCAGATACTACGTAAATGACACCATAGGTCTGATATTTAAACAAGATGAACATGTAATTGCTGAGATTATGTGAGCAAATTGGGTAATTCCTAGCCTAAATGAACACAGTTGGCTTTTGCAGGGTCAGTTAATATAAGTGCACATTCAAATGAATTGTACATTGTGCAGACATTTGGGCTTCTGAAGATGAGTGAAGAATTGAAGAATTGTAGAGGTTCAAAGCAAAAATCGGTGAGTTTAGATTATACAGATTCTCAGCAGTACTAAGATGTTTAAAAGAAGAGCAGAATGGGGATTCTATAAAAACATGGCACATTGGTTTTCCATATTTATAGTCCACCAGTGACTTCTATATTAAACGGTTTCAGTCTATGAGTCCAAACAAGATTTTTCAACCTGTCACTCCCGCAGCTCAACCTGGTATATGAAATGCTAAACATGTTCTGTCTGCTTTGTACATCTTCCTTGACAAACACCTGGCGTAATGATTCCAGAATGAAAATTTAGCTGGCGATTTTATGGATGAAGCACAAGACAGTTATTTTGGTTTTGCAATGCTAAGAGTAGCGAACATGCATTTTGCTTTTAAATCACAAGGTGCGACTTTGGAAGGCACGGTGGAGTAGATCATGGACTCTTCACGTAAGTGGCTCAGGTAAGGTTTGCCTGGCCAAGAACTGCAGGAGCAGATCAAAATGTAGGATCATACCTATGGCCCAAAACCTACAAGATTAGGCCAAACCAGCTGCCTGTAGAGGTCAAACTTAGACTTATTTTTCTGACCACCACCTTCGCTGTATACACAGGATGGTCTTGTGGTTAAGAGTGGAAGATACGGGGCTCGTGGTCCAGTTTAGACAGTTTCTTGTGGACCTCCAGCCAGGCTATGAGGATCATATCTACTAAAGGATCAAACACCTCAAAAGGGACTTCAGCCCTACTTCCTGACCTATGAACCTGAAATCCTTTCCTTTCTGGCACTCCAACTTTGGATGTTAGAGCTCTCCGATACCTGCAGCATTAATTCTGCATATCCTCAGAGTCCTGGCAGTTTTGGCATGGCTGAGCCACTCTGTGGTTTGTACTTCTGCCCCATTGGGAACTCCTCCACTCTCTTCCAGGCACCATCCACTGGGATTTCTCTGAACATGGTGGAGACCAGGCACAGGGTGCTGGAGATCTAGGTCCTGCCACTGCTTGGGAGGACCCAGACCCCCCTCCCTGCATGTGGCACAGTGCCTCGTCCTCTAGACTGGCTGGCATTTTGGACATGTGCATGCGTATGGGTGGTGGTGACCCTGCTCCTCTCCATCCTGCCTGCTCAAGAAGCCTCTCTGGAAATGGAGAAAAACCCAAGGACTCACTGGATCAGGAAAGGAGCATGAAAGGGGTTGTGGCTTTGATGAAGACACTTCCTTAGGAGCTGAGCATTTGGTTCTGGTTTGTGCTTTGTGCAGAGGCAGTTTGACATAAGTTGTTCGATTTGGCCCTTAAACTCGGAGTAAACCCCTCCTCCCAATGCCAAGGGGGACATCCCCATCGGTGCCCAATTGAGCAGGCACGTTTTGCTGTGCTCTGAACTCAGACTCAGTGATAACTGCAGTCCCTGACTCCACGGGGATGGGACTGCCCAAGAGGCAGATCTCACAGGCAGGGCACTGGCGGTGTTCCTCGGCATCACACAAAACCTTCCAAATACTGGCAAGCTGCAAAAAATAGTAGGTACCAAAAGCTGATACCCAAAGTGAGAATTTTGCACATAATTTCTTTCCAGTGCAACAACAAAACTATTGTGCTCAGAAGCTGACTCTGAAACTGCCTTTTGTTGTATTTTGTATGCAGTAGGGTTTTATATCTGCAATAACCACTGGGTGATTTTATTTCTAGGAACTAGATTATTTTACAATAAGAGAAAAGACTCTCTGATCGGTATTTTAGCAATCATATCATGAAAAACCCCCCCACATCTAAACATTCCAGGAATATTATAATATGTCCTAAAATCAACTTAATTTTGACTCAAATGGGTTGATATTTGCACTGTTTTACTGGATGGCACTGGTTCTCTTACACATACAAGTGTTTTTTTCAACTATAACTGAGTTGATCCTTCATATAGCAGGATCTGAGACTGCAAAGAAATTCCACCCTGCAGACGGCAGCAAGCAGAGGTATCTCTGGCGGAGGCATTATTTTACAAAATGATGGATGTGCATATTTATTTGCTCTGTGACTTCCATGTCAGGTTTGTCATCTTTCCTCAAATTACTAGTTAAACCAAGGGTTTGTGTTTTGTTTTGTTTTTGTTTCTGCTGAAGCCTGCAGGCTCAACATACCTTATAAAAATCAAGCTGTAATTTATCTGCTCCATAGATCATGTGTAACAATAATCACTCTGGAGTCTGCGCTGGGTTCTGATGTCTGGCTTTGTTGGAAGAGATGTATGAAGTGAACAAAAAGCTTCCTGATTTTCATACTCTGTCATAAACCTGAA
Source organism: Gorsachius goisagi (assembly GCA_018403395.1). NCBI lineage: Eukaryota > Metazoa > Chordata > Aves > Pelecaniformes > Ardeidae > Gorsachius > Gorsachius goisagi. Next base: position 30,385 of record BOSO01010023.1, on the reverse strand, counting down.
ATATGGAGGGAAGCGAAACACGTATTTACATTAAACCGTGGGATCGTGACAAAGAAGGAGCACAGAGAAAGACGCGGGCACCCAGACACATATTATGCAATGACACAGTATTATTTCTCTTACCAGATGGACCTCTACGAGTTATGTATACTATATGTCGCACGCATAGCGCAACTGAACTAGCGAAACCATTTTTATCCTGAACTTGGACTCGTCAAAATGGTGCATATGTTAACTTGCAATTTGCAGGGATGAAAACCTTTGCCAACATACAAACATGTGGACCCCCAAATGGGTTAATATTCACAGGCGCTCCCCGCACCAGCGAAGTGATAGTTCACGCTGAATTCACCGCTCAGTGTTAATGCTGGTTTCACATACATATGGGTAATTTTGGAAAGGCCACGAGTAAACTTTGGAATTTTTTGTAGATGTTTGCAAAAATTAAAAAAAAAAAAGGTTAAAATCCTTAGACGAACAATCTAAATGTACAAATGGAAAATGGGTAGAAAAACTCACTGAAGATTGTTGTAGCTTAAATTCCCCCCTACACCCACACCCACACACACCCCTTGGAAATAAGGTTCATTATTTGAAATATTTTATATTGCCCTGGGTGGGCAGTTCCCTCCACGGCTGACTTGCCTTTTGCAAGGCACTGCTCTCCCCCATTTGGTTTTTTTTATTGCAATACAAAAAGAATCCGTGATTCAGCTTGCAGATGTTAGAAAAGCACCTCCCCATCTGGAGGTGCGAACTGGGCACTCGATGTTGTGCAAAGGCGCTTCCACGCGAGCCCTTTGTCACTGCACGGGTTAACAGGCATTGAAGTGCTGTCACCACCGGGGCCCCAAGGTAGCGAAGCACTGGGTGGAGATTTCTGGTCCACTGGCCATAGGAACACAGGGAGGCCCTAGCATTAAGAACAGAATGTAATTCTAAAATTAATTAATTCTCTGCAACACACTTCGTCGGGGAGATGCAGCCCGGCTCTGGCTGTGGGAGGGGTACCTCCTCTGCTCCCCAGCTAAAGCCATGCCTGGGGCTGTTGGGATAAAATACATCTTGGGAGGCACTTTCCGAAAGATCAAGATCTGTTTAGTCTGTAGCCTGAGTTACAGGGCAAATCTGATCCTGTCTCTAGCTCCCCAAAGCCACTCTTGCCTTTTTTTTTTTTTTAAAAAAAAAACAAACCACAACCCAAACCTAAGTTGCAGTGGCATCGTCATTAAGAGATCCAACAGAAGCCTGGAAGAAGAGATTAGCACATACCAGAGTGACAGGGCTGCTAGGAAAGGGAAAAAATAGACAACATCAGTGCAATGTACCATTAAAAGTATGGAGTGACAGATGACAGTTGGTCTGTGATGGGGTGATTCAGCTAAATGGTAAACAGAAGGGCGAATTCTGATCTCGCTTATGCCAACATAAACCTTGGGTTGCAGAGGAGCTGCTTCGCGTCTCTAGTACCGGAGTTGAGCCCATAAAAGCTGTGACTCAGCCAGATAATCTCTGACAACTGTTAGCGCCGTGGTAAATACGGCAACGTGGCAGGCTGGAAAAGGGACTAAAAAAAGTTTCACTTCCACACTTCCAAAAAGAAATGTTTCAGAGCTTTTTCCCCTCAAAACAACGTTTAGAACCTTGGTAGTAATAATAGAGGTGGTTAAGAAATGTCTAACGTCATTTTTTTTTTTCAGATTGGGTGAAATATTTTGATTAAGGCCAAACTAATGAGGTTGCTGAGGCAATGAGTTGAAAAGTCAGTTATTCCCATAACTCCAGTCCCCCCGGGCCCGACCTGACGGACACTTTACATAAGGATTAGTGGCGATGCGGTGGACAGACATTAACTCCCGCCTGCATGAGATGGGCAAGGGGAGCTTTTCAAAAGGAGATATTTGCTAAGAAAATCTTCAGTGTTGCATTTTGCTTCAAAGAAAGGATCCCATCTAAAACATATGTTAGCCTCTTCGTGTGGGCAGGCAGGCAAACACTAACGTGGGACCTAACAAGCTGCAAATGAGAGCTGAAGTCGTACTGAAGCCAAAGCTAGAACTCTCCCATCCTGCCGGCTGAGGCTTCCTCGCGGCAAAGCTGGCTGCTCTCTGATTTTAGCACTGAGATGTCTGAAACTCAAAGGGAAGGATTCGGCTTGTCCTGCCTCCTGGACTGCCCGGGACCCCTTGTCCCTTCACGCGTCGGCACCATCTGGCACCACATTGTTTGCATTTGGCAAATCACAACCTCACAAACTCTCGGGATGTGAACGTGTGTCATATTGCTTTGGCGATTAAAAGAACAAATTCCCTTTTTCCTGGCCCTGGTTTAACTTTGTGAGGCATCGGCATTTTTACTTCTGTCCACATAGTGTCTGGTTTCACTAGCGAGATACTGCGGTGTCTGCAGAAATAAAAAAAAATAAGCCATTTCTGATGGAAAAATATCATATTTTTTCACATTTTAGCTGGTCCGAAAGGCAGCTATGCACAGAGCTGTGAAGACCTGAAGTTTGCTTCTGATGTGCATGGAAAAGTTGGGATGCCCACCTGGAAACCCATCCTCCTTGGTGGGAGGAAGGGGCTGTCCTGGGGGGAGGCCACTGCTTCAGTGGGAGCTCGCAGCTCCTGAGCCTGCTTGGATGGATGGGAGCAGGGGCAGCGTGGGTTTGTACCCACGCACGCTGCTCTCTGGGGGCTTTAGGAAATTTAGGATCACTCCAAGCCATTTTAAGAGCTGGGGAAAGGTTTTTGTATTAAGCAGAATGAGTTTCTCAGGTGAGCCTGACCCAAGGTGGCAGTGAAAAGGGGTCTAGGAAATAAAGCCACACTGAAAGCCACCAAAAATATATATGGATCGTGGAACTACTCTTTGCTGAGATGGGAATTCGGATTTTATTCCTTCTATTACGTTTTATTTCTTGTGTCATTACAGCGTACAAAAGCAGATTATTCCCCAGCTACAGAAACAGTTGTAGTGAGATGCTGCAGTTGAAAAGAACAAAACAGGCAACAGTTCAACATTCTCAGTTAAGATAATTATGTTAATATTAATGGATATTAATTTCTGTTTATTTTACAAATATTGTATTAGGAAACTAGCTTTCAAATTCACACCTCACCAAATGCTCTTCAACAATGATTTGTTTCATTAATTTTATCAGCTGCATTCCTTATTTTTTTTATAGCACGTTCTTTGCCGAGAGACAGTAATCTGTGAGAGAGCATCCTAAAAGTCTGCGCAGAGGAACCCAGCTAATAAATGTCAGTGTATAGGCTACCCACCACTGTCAATCTTTCAATTTGCAATGTGGTTGGGGCGCAGAATAAATTTCTGATCTTTCACTTTTTGTTTTAAAGAAGTCTTGAAAAATTTCTGTGCCTATTTTCTCAATCTTTTAACACATGTGTGAACCTTCAAACGTCAAATTAGGTGTGATATGGGTTAGGTAATAAACCCTATGACATTATTTTTAGGATAACTATAAAAATAACCAACGCAGTTTAAAGTTGATGTCTTAGTCGAGTATTCAGTGCAGAATTAGAAGTCAGTACCCACCATTTCTGCGTTTCTCACTAATAAATATAAGATGCCAGCGGAAAGTGAACAGGAAAATATTCTGCATATGCTAAATTGACCTTATATTCAAAATGCAAAAAATGCTTGTGCCACGTGTCCAGTTGGTTAAAAAAAATATAGTGTGTTAGTGCTTACACCTGAATGAAAAAGAGAACAGTGCCTACACTGATATTTAAAATGTTTCCTTTAAAATCTCAGGTTTAGAAAATGTCGTGGCCTTCTCTGCAATGGCAAGAGCAGAGAGGCGTAGCTGACACTGAATTTTGTTTCTGATGTTGATCCAGATTCATCCTTACTGATATAACTGCTCATTTCTGGAGGATATTCTGCCCCTGAGTATTGCAATTTTACCCCAATGTCCCTTTGCCCATTGCAGGGGACATGGGTGGGCACCCTCCAGCGCAGCCAGCCCTGGTTGAGTTACATTGGGCATGTAGATGACTCTAACGCATGGGTGCCAGTAGGCTCTACGTGCCGTCATCAGGTGGCTACGTACGACGTTCCAGCTCCCAGATGACAAATTCTTCTCCCAAAGGAGTGGTAAAGCCAAGGCAGGGATGAAGGTCTACAGAACCTTCTTCCAGGTAAGGGCAAGCCCTGGGTGCGGGTCTTACAGGCTGAAATCACCACCCGATGCAGAGCGCCAAGCTGCTTTTGCTCTGTAATTCCCTGTCAATTTGCTGTGAATGCTCCACTAGATGCTGAATTCTTTGGCTAAAAGATGGAGCTAAGATCCAGGTCTTGCGATCAAACCTCCCGGTACTGTGCTGACTCTCATGCCTGGCGAGCCCTGCCAGCTATTCATCAGCATGGGAATGTCAATAGTGAAACATTACAATAAAAAATGGGTGCAGTTGCGTTCCCTCCCCTCCTCCCTCATTGCTGGGCCAGATTTCTTCGTCCCTTCAAATCCAACTCAAGCCTAATGAAGTCAATAGAAAAACCAGTTGATTAGACCCTGACTCACCCCTTGGCCTGCTTAAACCAGGCGATGCTGTTGAGTTAACCCATGACACATGTCAGCTTACCTTCATCTCTTTCCCCTGAGTAGACAGAGAATCCTGGTTTTCATATTTCTTTCCCTGGACCTTGGCCAGAGGAATAGAGGTCAAATACGTCAAGCTGGGTCGAAACTACAGGAAAAAAAATGAGCTGCATTTCAACCTCCTCCTCTAGCAGAGTGACAATATAATTCATGTTTATATCCTTACCTTTGCCACCGTCCTGCTGTTTGACCTTGGGGAAGTCACTTCATCTTTTTGGACCTTTGTTTCCCCTCAAGCTCATTTCTTTTGTGTTTAGACTAATATGGGGCAATAATAGACTGATATCTGTGGGGCCGAATGTGGCTGTTGCTGCGTGTTTGCATTGCTACTACACAGAGCATCCATCTCCTGGACTTGAGGTCTCAGGCAGAAGTTAAGGAAGGTAAAACCACCACAAATAGTCCAAGCTATGGGATAAATGTAAAGCAACGTACCCTCTCCATACATGCACACATGCCATGTGTTTTCAGTATTCCTTGCATGGTTAAGATGACTCAGAATTTGCTCCCGACCACCCAAATTAGCACGCAGCCTCTTTTGTGCAAAGCAGTGCCTTGCCCGCCGATTCTGCCATGCAGCAGGAAAGGCGAAACGCTCACTCTGTGCTGAGCTGTGATTGAATTTGTTCAGATTAGACCGGGAACTGAGCAAACTTGAAATGCCTTCATTTGACTGAAGCTCCCATTTTTATGGAGATGTTTGGCTGTCTTCAGATCTAATTTCAGGATCCAAACACTCCAATTTCCCCATAAGAATGTGTTCAAACACCGCTTGACTGCTATTCTTCTCCCTTGCTGCAGAGCTGGGAAGTCATCACGTCTGATGAGGATTCATTATAAAGTTGACAATTTGCCCCTTCCCTTCAAAAAACTCAGCAGAGCTCCGTTCCTTTCAGCCCACACCAAGTCTCATCCGAAGCCTTCCCTGCTGCTCTTAAGAAACCTAAAATATCTGAACTGCAGGCTTGAACCCATCCTCGCTTCCTCCAAACAAACAAACAAATAACAAAAGGGGGAAGAAATTATCTCTACGGTAGGGCAATGGATGTAAAGAGCTTATATGTTAATCATTAGCAGAAAAAAAGTCCCAACTGCTCACACCACTCTGAAGTCAGAAGGAAAGGAAGGGAGAGATGAAGGGAGAATATAGACATCAGGAAAAGAAAAAAGGCAAGAGCCAGGAATACAAAGTGCCACTGCCAAGAGTATCATTTGCTGGGCGAGAGTGCTGGGAGAGCCCTGTCCAGACTGGTTAACCAGATTATTCAACTTTTAAACTCCCGGTAATCCCTGCAGTGAGTCCCCTGGGTTCCAGCTCGCCCGCAGACGCCTGGGTGGAGGCCACCCACCCGCGGGCCCCCTCCATCGCCCTGCGCCCCGGCTCGCTGAAATGCTGCCGGAGGGCTGGGAGGGAGGGGGCCCGACCAAACCGAGCAAGCCCCCCTTCTCCTTTGAAGCCCGTGATCTCCTTTATACCCATCACTTATTCAGACATTAATTTCTCCCCACAATGACTATTTGCAAAATAAAGGCGAATTTTTTTTTTTTTCTTAATTTATGATTATTTTATTTTTTGGGTATCCCTGGTCTGGAAGGAGTTAAAGTAATTATCTCCTCGGATGTCCACAGCAGCACCACATCCCCGCTGTGCTCTATCAGAGCTGCTGGGGCAGTGTCAGCGATGACTTCACCTCCGTGCATTGCAGCGTTGCACAGTGCCCAACTGCTGGAGTTTGCTAATTTGTGTGTTTTCACTCGAGGCCTGCTGATTCAATCATTTTAAAGATGCCCATTTCTTCCAAGCCAGGGATTTTATGACTCTAAGGATTAGAAGCTGTTATCCCAACAAACCCTGGAGCTCTATATATTCTGATTTTATGGTAAGCTTCACTAATAAACTGTTTAAAACATATGCTAATTGTGTTTATTGTATTCTTTAATTATCATATGTACCATTAAAGATGTACTATCCCGTTTGGAATCCTAATACCTAATGCCCTCCTTTTTTTTCTTTTTTCTTTTTTTTCTACCATGGCACAGTACTGCATTACTTTATAAAAAAAAAAAAAAGAGAGGGAATAGAGAGATATATATTTTAACAAGGAAGCCTATTTTCAATTTTCATTGTTTATTTAAAAGTAGAGTCTTTGAATTTAATTTGAAATCTCTCTCCTGAAGAAAGGCAGGCAGGGAATGACATAACAAAACATGGCATTCTGTCTCTGTGCATTTTATTCCTTAATTTATTTTTTAAATATGCCTCCCTATAGTCTATTATGCTTAGTTTTCTGTTTTCAGACTGCTCAAAATGATAATTTGCGCAGCCGAGATGGGTTACAAAAGATCAGAATAATTGTCCCCTCATTTTTGTTATAGCTCATTATTCTTATCATCCGTACACACACTCATATACGCACTCCGGCACGTGCATAATAAATAAGTGCATTATGTATATGTACACACTCCCATGTATACATATGTATATTCTCACTTATTCTTGTGCCAATTTTTTCCCAATTAATTAAGAGTTGTTTTTCCAAAAAAAGAGATACCAGTCGTCCTGGCCATGTGAGTGATTTTCACTGTTTTGGAGACTGATCTTGATCCTGAATGTGGTTTTATCCTGCTCCTTTAAACCGAGGGTTCCCCTGCATAATAAAATCCTCATATTTAGCACTCACAATATATTCCCCTCCACTGACCTGCTCCCAACCGCCGAAACATCTCCCAGCCCCGTTCGCTATTGATTGCGATGGCCTGCCTCGATTCCTCCGTCTGCTGTTTTGATTTGTTTCTTTTCTTTCTTTTTTTTTTTTTTTTCCTTTTAATTTTTTTTTCCCCCACCTGGGAAAATGAATCGGCATCAGGGCATTTCGTTCACTGCTTAAGAACAAAACAGCCATGACAAAAATCCAAGCGTTTTTCAGCTGCGCAAGTCGAGGGAAAAGGGATGCGGGGCGACAGACGCATGTGCAGTGAGATCGGTCCTCGGTCATCAATATTGCAGATGAGAATAATAAATATGTGCAGACACAGGCCAGCAAAATGTGGGCTCGCACGTTTATCACAGGCTCCTTCTTCCTTTCCGCTGGGTTGTGCACGCTCGTGTGCTCCAGCCTCAATCTTTAAAGTTCCTTTTTCCTCCCCACATTTGAGGGACAAGCTGGGAAAAACATGGACATCCCAACAGGGTTATGTTTTGATGCAAAGGAGTGAAGCTACCGGGCTGTTTCTCTGCTGGCATAATGGGGAATTTGCTCTCAGGAATTTAATAATCAGGATGGGTTTGTTTTTTTTTTTATTTTAGCTGGTGAAGAATGTTTCCTTTAGGTACCAGACGCTAATGTCACATCATGAATGAAACCGCTTCTGCAAATTGAATCATGTCATTTGCATTCACTCATTCAAAATAACACTGAAAAGCAGCAACGCTGCTCTGTGCTAAAGTTAAAAATCATAATTCCAGGCAAAAGAGACTGTCTGCTCGGGTATCCGAGCCCTGCTAAAACAACGGGATTTGGATTCTGATAGAGGCATTTAACACATATGTCAAATAAATGTATCATTGGGCCAAAAATGAGTAAAAATCTCATAGAATTTTGGTTTCTAAATAATGGCAACCAACAGCCTACAGCATCCTCGTCACGTAATACAGAACTTAATGCCGGGTCAGATTCTCTTTATAGGGGTGAAGCGTGAATTTGGAATAAGCTGCCTGCACACGCGTTGCCGCTTTTCGCTTGCTGGGGTCGCTGAGAACATCGTTAAATTTTTGGTTTGCCTTTTTGGAGATTTAGCCTGCGTGTGCTTGTTCTGGCACCCTAACTGCAGGTGTACTCCAAGCCGCAGGAAGAAATAGCGGTTTATATCATGTCGAAATAAAACTATTGCCCTTAGAGATGTCTTGGCCAGGTTCAGACCAAGGTTATTTTACCCTGGCTTCTGTGGGTTTAATATTTCACCCCCAGCACACAGGGTGCTGGTGTGTCTGGGGGACGCTGGGGAGATCCCACCGGCACCAACCCAGCCAGCGCAGGGCTGCCCTTGCTGCAGCCCCTGGGAGTGATCGTTTTGCACAGCCCCAAACGAACGAAAGCATCGCCCTCTCTCCCTATTATATTAATGGATTTTATGCTACTTTTTAAATTACGCTGTTTTCAAACATGAATACATTTGAATGTCAGACTCTAGTACCCAAATATAAATGTCAAGACCTCTGTACATCTCTGGCATGTAGGAACTAATTTAATCATCTCAGTGAAGCGATTTCAGTTCAGACAATCACTTTGTTCGAGTGGAAGGGTTATGAAGAGAGTGCACAGTCGCAGGAGAGTGCTTACACACTATTTAGGGCCACATTTTATTATAAAAAGAAAACCAAGAGGGGCATTTGTGCACAAGTGGAAATTCCCAGCCCCTGCCCAGCTGATGGAAGCTGGGGTGATCGTACCTTGGGCTCAGAAAAATGAAGTCTGGCACCAAGGAATATTGAATTTCATTTACTGTGGAAAAAATGGGGGGGGAAAATGATGGGAAATGAATTTGTTTTCTCCTATGACTGGAGCAAAAAGGACAATCTTGTGCAATATAGGATGACTGGTCACTGGGTGCTGCTCGGCTCCCCGAGTGGGTGATCACGCTGGCTGCGCACCGGGATAAAGCGAACGCGGGAGCAAAACCAGCTGCAGTTTCACATATGGACTGTGGGCCTCCGTCTTCTAAAATTTGGCTTCAGTGGTTTCGTTCCTCCTTTTTACGTACCACATTTAAAAAAAAACAAAGGCAGTCCAGTATTTTTTTCCAAGGGATAACTGCTAAACAGGACTCACAGAAGGAGCTTATTCCCTATGTGGGCCAGCTACCCCCAGCAGTCGTGTTACTCAACCACAGCCCGTGTCTTCAACCTGTCTTGGGAGGAAGAAAAGTTCCTCCTAAATTTCTGGGGGAATTTGGATCAGCTCCAGGCCATTGCTGTGCAAAAACTCTCATTGGGGTCATCAGCAGGAGCAGAATGGGTGTATGGAAAAGGGCAAGCAACATCACACCTCCTTTTTGGGGTCTCTGGGGGGTCAGAGAAGCTTATGGTGAGCTGGCATCATCAGAGAGAGATGCGAAAGAGCAAGGGTGGATCAGAGCCTGGGGGCTGGGCCTGGGGAATGGGATCACGGGGGTTGACTGCAGGGATGGTTGGGGACAGCAGATTTAATAAACGAAGGACAAATATCGATCCAAGCCGTCCATGTGTGTGGGGAATGTTTGACCGTGCCCTTCCCCTGAGCGTGCCATCGCCTCCCAAACCGCAACCCAGTTTGCATGGGAGCCAATCCAGCTCCCGATGAAGTCGCGGGGCATAAGCGTGGACTTGGCGCTGATTGCATTCGCCTGTCTTGGATTTAAAACTTCCAGCCCTAATTCTATCTTCACAACGAGCAGGAATAAAAAGTTAGAACTAAAATAATTTTGCTACTGTTTCAAGCACCCCCAAACAAAACAAACTAAAAGAATAATCAGAAGTGCAATCCATTTTGGAGAGCTTTGGTGAAAGAGGCTTAATTTGTTGGATTACTTGTTACAATTAGATGCAGTATAGATGATATCAAATTATATTAATAGCTCTAACATTTTGTAAGTGTTAGTATGAAAACTGCCCAGCCTTGATAATGAAAACATGCACAAGCGAGCTTTGTAATACAATCAAAAATCAATCCGATGTGTCGAGTTGAACATATCAATGAGACAGTTTGCAGTCAGAGGGTTTTCTTATGAAGTGCTGTCAACAGTCAACGCTACACTTGTCTGATCCATCCAGCTCCGCTAAGTGGAAAGATTTCTCTCTTTATTTTTTTATTTTTTTTTTTTTTTTTCCCCAATAGAAGAGAAAGGAAAAACAGGAAAATGTAAGCCACAGTAATTCATCTCAAGTATCCTGAAGGACAATTAGTAACAAAGGCTAGCAGTGGTAAGCCTGCTCTTTGGTGTGGTTTGGAGATCCGGGGCTGTAATTATTGAGCCATCCTGCTGAATAGCACAATCAATGCTTGACGGCTGCATGGCAGAGCGCCGGAGCGAGGGCTTGAGCTCTTGTGTAAATGAAACGTCAGGCTGGGGGAAAGGGGGCCGTTGTGTTTACCTGCGCTTTGATTAGCTTTTAGCGAACAATGAATTTGCGATCGACGCAAGACATTTTAATGGTGTTGTCGGGATCTTTCATACTAGGAGACTCGGATGAGAGAAAGGGAGGGGGGAATGCACTGGGGAGGAGGATGAACGCCGTGCAGGTGCGAGGGACCGGTGCGCACGCATCCAGCCCCGCTCTCCAGTGGCAAGGATCTTCCCGGCCGGAGCGCGATCTTCGGTGCTGGCAGAGCTGTGCTGGAATGAGCTGCCCGGGATCAGAGCCGTGGGACCCCAGCACAGTCCTGCCAAGCTTCACGACTGGCTGGGCAGGTGACAGGTTTTTGCACCCGACTACCCATTTTTCTGCCCATGGGTCCTCACCCCCCTTGCTCCCTCGAGCACGGCTCTTCCTGATTTGTAACCTCAGGGTTTGTCCCTCTCCCTCTTCCATCATATTTTCACCCTTTTGCCCCATATCTCTCTCAAAAATAAGCTTCTCCCCTGCAGCATCAAGCTCAAGCTTTGCAGCCTTCCCTTTAAACTCCTGCCTAACTTCTAGGCGACTGTTCTTGTCGTGTCTTACTTCCTTCTTTCACAGCAGAAATATTTATCAAACTGTTCTTCAAACCTGCCGGTAGCTTCACTTCTCCCTTCAGTTTTCCCAGCACTGCTCCTTGGATATTGCAAAACCATCCCTTCCTCTGTGCATCGAATGGCTCTGAACGTTCAAGCTTGAGCCAAGGATGCTCTGGGAGAGTTTTGTGAGTGCGTGTTCAGAGATTAGGGACTCTACCAGATTTTTGTGGTTATTCAAAGGTATTTGCTATTCCTGTTTTCTCACCAATTGCAAATATTCCCGAGTCAGACACTCTTGCTAGATGGGGAGGGGACAGGTAAGCCAAGTGCCCTTGTTCCCAGCTGCACACCAGAAGAGCAAACCCACACCACCAACATGCATGCTAAAATTTGCTTTTTGCCTGTCTGTAGACCGTAACCCTCGTCCTTTCAGGCAAGGAGGACTATCAAGGCAAATAAATACCTGTGGAATACACCTGACTTTGTGCTTCTTTTTATCATGGCGGTGTCAAACCGCCCCAGCAAATGAAGCAGCCCTGGCTGTGCTAAGCCTGGAGAAGACAAGTGACAATGGGAATATCCAAAGGTTTTGGCAATGCATTTGCTTCCTCCACTCAGGCCTCGTTCAAACACACTTTTGCAGCCAACCTGTTCGGCGTTAATCCCCCGTAACGAGATGATGCACGTCCTACCCAGATCCCACCAACGCCGTAGCTGGTACGTGAGATGCCCGACTCCTGCCTTTCAGCTCTGATGAAGACTTTAGTCCCCTATTTCTTCCTCCACCCCCACCAACTGCTCTGCCATTAAGCAAAGCGAAGCCGGGCGCCTGTAAGCTGCTCGGGGGCAGGCACCGTGCCTTCCCCGTAAGTCACCACCAGGCACCTCCTCAATGGAAGGCAAACTCTGCAGATGTAATTGATTAGTAACTATCAGCTAATTACAGGGTAATCACATGATTATTTTTGCTTTGCAAACTGAATAGTTGTCATGAGATTGAATAATTGTGCGGGGCAATTTTACACGCAGGCACATCCTAATGCTGGGTAAAACCAGATAAGCTAAAGGCTGTATGCAGCAGGTAGGATTATTTTATTCCTAACCCTGGGTAAGTCCAGTGTGCACATCCCTGCATTGTGGGCAATTCTTGTAGAAGAATGTTTGGATCCTATGCCCTAAAGTAGAACCGACAGATAAGAAATTGCTCTACCAGCATTACTAGAATTAAATGCAAACCCCAAAACCTTTGGCAAGGCAGCATCTTTGCAGTTCTGCCAGCCCAAAGGGAAAATGTAGTGGTTCTGCCCCGTCGGAGGAAGGAGGAGGGTTCAGGCTGCTCCTCTCCCAGCAAGGAGGGAGAGGAGGAGGAGGAGCGGCGGCACGGACACGCCGCAGGAGCATGCACTGCTTAACCCGGGAACTTGTTTGCCTGCAGCCCACGTAGCGTCGCAGTGACACGGTTGCACCTGCAATCAAGTGCAAGCATTTCGCTCTCCTCCCAGAGCCCGGTCAGAAGACGTAGATGCGGTGGTTGGAATAATTTGTCCCTTCATAGCTTATTAAAATTTTGGTGTTGGCAGAAGAGTCAATCAAATCCCAGCAATGCAACCCAAATATTTTCACAGATGGATTGAACATTGTACCAGTAAGCAATCTGAAGAAATTATTTTCTCTGTTGGCAGTTTGATTTGAAAGGCACTCTAGCTTCTGAATATCTCTTTTCTAGAGAAGACGATTAAACATTTCAAGCCATTTTCAATGCCACTGATTCAGATTAATCAAATATTGAAGAGATGGGGTTAAAGCTGGAAGAGATCGTGTTCTCTTTGGGCTCTCAGTGTTGTGGCATCAAGCCTGTGGGATAAATGCTCCCACAGAAGAGGTCTGTATTTCCTAAGTTTAATGGAAACACCAATGCTTCCCTTGCCAGGGAATTCTAAAGCTTCCTAAAGCTTCCTGCATCTCAGGATTCCTGCAAAAAGCATCGGAACTACTAAAATAAGCCTGACCCCACACTTGAGTGCCTTAGAAAAAATAATACAAAGAACCAACATATGTCTGAATTAAAAAAAAAAAAAAAAAGCCTGTATTAATTAGAAGACAAATTTCTATATGAGCCAAGAGCTAGCAGAATGTACATGGGAATATTTTTAGTTTTTATCCAGGAAAAGTTAATACCAGAAACAAATGCCATAAGTACATTCATGAATGTACAGGAGGACAGTTCAGGTCCTGAGCTGATGTAACATCATTCGTTGCGATGGAGATACAGGGATGGAAACCCCAGCTGAGGCTTCAGCTCAGCCTATGGGAATACTGTTGATGCTGAGTGGCCACTAGGCACCAACTGGGAAGGAAGGAAGCCAGAGCAGGGAGACTTTGTCTTTTTGTATTTCTTCAGGAAATAATGAAGGAAACATATGTAGGATACATCTGTAAGGCCCAGCTGCTATCAGAGGGCTTGGGTACGAGAAAAACAGTTTGGGCTCCACTCTTGTAATGTCCTCCGAAGCTGACATGGGAGGCTCAGCCCAAGGCCCCAGATGAACTAAAAAATGTTCCTGTGCAGGAAAAAAAAATGTCTCAGAATGGTTAAGTTGGTTTGACATGGAGCCATACGTACTCGCAGCCTGATTTAAAGACAAAAACAAGGGGAAAAAATAAAGATTGTTAGCAGGAAGATTTTTGCTCCTGGTATATAATCTATTGGTAATGCTGCATCTGAAATTAATTCTGAGTGAAGCCTAAAGCTCATACGCACTCACTGGTCTGACTTCGGAAGAACAGAGGTGCTTCTCAGTAGTTTTTACAATGCCCCCTGCTACCCCCCCCGTGTATTTCAGCATGCCTCAGCTAAGCTGTCTTTAGTTTCCAGGTGTAGATTTTTGTAACCAGAAAATATATGTATCATGCAAACTCTTTTTTAAATATCTCTGGATTTGAAAATCTCAGCGGTTAAGCTAAGAACTGCATTAGAAGTAGAAAGGAAAGGTTGAAAGCTGTAAGTGAGAAGAAAAAAAAAGAGAAAAAATCAGGGTCACCTGGTTACAGTCAGACAAAAGTCACATTTCAAAAAATGTACCCTGTAATTTAGTCAAAATGGAAAGGACGGGAAAAAGGTCAATATTGTTTTAAATGAGACTAACAGCTTCCTTTATGTAATGGGTGAACTCCAGTGTGTTTCCGGATGATTGGCAATTTAGCTGCTCAGGGAAAAAAAAAGGTTAAACTTATCAGCACACAAAAGTGCCAGCAATTTATTTCTGTCACTTTCCTACAAATTAACCTATTTTAAGGCATTCTGAACCTCATCAGCAAGCCAGGTGTGGTCGGGAATGAGGGTCACCACCAGGTCCACGTGCACGGGGGGGGACGTGACAGCAGCCCTGGGAGGCGGCAGCCATGCAAAGGAGCTCTGGGGGTGGATGATGAGTCTGATGAGGAGAGGGCTCACATCTACCAGGAGGAAAAATATTCAACGCTTTCCCAAATGGGAGAGGTTTGAGCAGGGTGGACCCTGAGGTCTGATGCATCTCTCTGCAAGCTGGGAAGGTGTAAGGGATTGGTGCTCCAGGGGTATGAGCTCGCATAGCTCTGGTAGATCAAAAAATATTTAGGGACCTGGATGCTGTGCTGAACAACCTTCAGCTTTCGAACCCTGAGGTCTAGGCAAAGGATATGGACCAGCAGAGAAAAACATGTCGCTAGTCCTGTCCCCTCACACCCCTTTGCTCATCTAGTTCGGCAACCTTGTTATATACGTGCACGTAACTGGGTTTCTTAGGCTGTAATCCCTAGAGATAGCATGGAGAAAACACCCTCTTCTGCAGCCGTGGCATCCGTCTGCTCTCCTGTCTGTCTGTCTGTCTGTCTGTGGTGCTGAACATATTTATAGCTTCATGGGCAAACATAAGGTTGGGGTCCCATCAATGGTGACAGTCTCAAGTGGAGGGGTGAGGGAGGGGGGTGGCACACAGCTTCAGTATGTGCCCAGGCAAGGAGGTTTCCCCATCATCTTATTTTTTTACAGAGCAGCTATTGATCAATCCCCATTGATTTTCCCATGAGATTCTTTGGCATAAGCCGCATCCTTCACCAGTGGGGCGTCTCGGTGGAAGGGCAAAGCGGGTCCAAAGAAGTGACAGAAGAGAGATGGTCAGCAGCAGGAGTTGGGAAAGGCTCCTGGCATTGTGGCTGCCTGGAAATGACCTGGGAAAGCTGGAGAAATGGAACGGATGGAGCCAGGGAGGGGACTGAGGGGGTGGGCATGCTTGAACCCACCTCCGAGAGCCCCTGAAAGGCACAGATCCCCACAGGGGGGAAGGAAAAAGCCAGAGCAGAAAAGCAACATTTTTTTTTCCATCACCTTATATGAGAGAGATGAGCTTCTACGAGAGACACCAGCTTAAACAAGACCTTTAGCATTAACATTTTCAAACAACAGTTGGTCTTTCCTTTCCATGCTAATTACAGCCTTTCTGAAAGACCAGGGCAGGGCCTCCTGTCACCCCATGTGTACCGGGGCTGGGCAAGGCTGTCTCACACGGCACTCTGCAATTTCGACAAAAAATAGCGTAATTAATTTAAACATAATAGCTACAATTTTCAAGAGGACCAACACGAAAGGCTACTGGATTGAGGCTCCCGTACCATCTGTGGCCAGAAGTTTCCACGGCCTGGATGCTGAGAAGCGTGGCAGGACCAATCTTCACGGCGAGGTGCTCAGCACCTTGAAAATGGGGTATTTTTACTCGGTGCCGCCTCTCAAAGGGAACATGAACGACTTTGATCTAAATCGCTCAGTCGCCCGGTTGATAATGCTTTTAACTGAAGCAGTGGCTTTCCCTTTAAAATAGACCTTGTAGATAAAGCCTCATCTTTCAATATCTGGATATTTTTTAGTGCCGATTTGAAATACAAGGATGCTTGACTGGCTGCTCTATACCGTAACAAAGCTCTTAATGATTCTTCCAGATACATCCACAGGTGAATCTGCCAGTGAGTTAATCAGCAAAAGATGCTTGACACGGTGGTGTTTTGATCTTTGGGATTTCTGCAAACATTTATGGGCCTTTTTTCCTTCTCTGAGCATTTAAAACATCACTATGCATGGACCTTCTTCATACCCAGATTAGACTACAGATAAATACTGCCTGATCACAACATGCTGACCTCAAATTAACAGCAAAGACAAGACCTCTGTAAAACTTAAAGGAGTATGATTTCTATTCAGACTATTCAAATATTTCCACTACTTCTGCTTGATCCTTAATGCTCGTTTTCTTGAATATCTGAAATACCCATTTTCACCTGCTATACCTGCCAGTACCTCTGCCATCACCTCCTGTGGTACCATACTCACCCTTCTGAGTCCTCCCATAGATGATCAAGAAAACCAGACTGAAAATAGGAGCTATTTGCAAGTGGTGGGGGAAGCCTTTAAAACTGATCTTTCAGATCTAATTAATACAGCTCAATTATCTTTTCATAAAAGCGGGAGTCATAATAAGAATGGAATATGATGTAAGAAGCATCAGGAGGAAGGGGCTGTAGGTTTCCAGCAAAGTCTTCAGGGTCAGGTGAAGTGCCTGGTGTAGGGAGCTGGAAAAGACCAGCTTAGGAAGAAAATTGGGAAGGCTGAATTTTCACTTGCTCTTTTTCCCCCTCTGGTATGAGCTAGTCAGGTGGCAGCTCCTGTTAGCAAAACATTAACTTCCAGAGGCCTTTAATAACGGCCTTCAGTGATCCTAGAAATGCTAAGAGGGCCAATTTTGCAGTCTAGGGTATTTGAATCAGTAGCTTTTCATATTACAGTTGAGGCATAAATAGCCATTGTATCTGCTGAAATTATTTTGATCAACTTATGTATTCACCAAGTGGTGTCACTACCACCGTTCTCACCATCGCAGAGCTGGAGGAGCTAAGATTCGAGGAACTTGACAGGATAATTAAGTATGAAAGCAGACTGGATTTAGCAGGACCCCAGTGAGTCAACAATCCTGATTGTTTCATCATCTCGGCTTTGTGCTGTTCATATCTTATCAGATTAGATAACAATCTGGTATAGCTATGAGTTGAATTACCATGTTGAACTGCACAGTTAGACCACATGAAAAACATCAATACACATTTAAATAATCCCATTTTCAAACTCAGATAAGAAATGGCCAACCTCTACAAATCAAAGGCATATCCTCAGGCTAAAATAAAGAGTGGTCTGATTACCTATTCAGTTATATCAAAGTGCAACAATCAAATGCTATTGCCAATATAACGCAAAGGGTCTTATAGCAGAGCAGTCACGCCACCGCCTCGTGACAGCAAATTTCAGAGCTCAAATTCAGGAGTGGTGAATTTCAAAGGTGAGGAGAGGATGTGGCTAGGTAGCTCCCACAGAATCGAATGCTTTCAGTGTCTCAGAGCCTCCCCCTCCTCCTCCTCCACGTTCCTCCTTGAAGCACTCACGGGGCGGTGGTTCTCAGCCTCTGCTGCAGAAGCTCAGAGGGTCTCCAGGCAGCAGGTCCCCCCTTTCCTAACCTCTCTGTTACCCTCCCTGGACACAGAGTCTCTGTTAGCAGCCCACAGACATGGGACCTCTTGTTCCTCCTGCCCTGTCTTCCCCAAATGACCTACGCTCTCCCAGAAGTCCTATTTTTCAGGCTTTTTCCACTGGAGACTCCCCACCCTCTCCCCACTGCCATCAGATGTGACCTGCTGGGAGGTGGCCAGGCCATGGTACCCGTAGGAGATTTTCCTGCAGCATCTCTGGATGAGGGGTGGTAGGTGACAGGCTTGAAGGATCTGGCCAACCCGGGAGGGCACACAGATGCTCTCACATCCCGGGCAGTGTGCTAGGAGCTATGGAGACCTCCCCTCGGAGACCTCCCACTCTTCCCTTTTCTTCCCTTCTTGTCTATAACAACATGAGAACCGACCAGTTTCTACTTGCACAAAGGTAAATTTCCCCAAGTTGCCCTGTCTTTAAAAGGCTCTCATTGAAAAGATCTTCCCTCTTTCCCCTTTATTCTCTCTCTCAAAAACTTACACCACAAAGCTCCATCACTCCAACCTCATGATCTCATATTTCCTATTCTCAGTAATGCACACGTAATGTCTTCTCTTTAACAGGGGATGGAGGACTTGAAGGGCCGTGCTGTTCCATCAGATTCACACGGCTGGGAAATGTATTAATGGAAATGAAATTATTTCTGATTTGTCCTGGGTTGAGAAAAGAATTAAGCCTGGAGAAGTTAAGTTTGAGATGAATATGTGGCCCTCTTAATTACAGTCACAGTTTCTACCACCCTGCCAGATCCTGATACCGCATGAAAGCCGGGCGAAATTCTGCACTAAGAACCCTATGTTGAGGATTAATATCGAACTAAATAAAAATTAAATGGGAGTCAATTTTCTTTAAGTACTACCAGTCATTCCCCTTCCTTCCTTCTCCTTTCCCCGCCCCTCGCACATTATCCTCTGATCTTTTATGCAGCTATTTGCAAACTAACCATTAGTTGTCAGTCTCCAGCCATGCACCGCTGAGCCGGCAGCCGGAGGATCCCGCAGCTGCTCCGGCGCAACCCGGCTCCCGTGCAACCACCGGTGCCCTCGCAGGAGCATGGAGAGCCCACGCCAGGACACACATGAGCCACCGGGGCAGGGAACCACTGCCATTAATCAAGGATACCTGGTGATAACCGAGTAACAATCCCAAACCTGAGCCCCTCTCTTCCCGCTCTTCTTCCAGCCCAGAAGCGGCCGGCTGATGTGCAAACACGGCCAAGCAGATGAGCCGATTTCCAGCTGCTGCACTGAAACCTGCTGTGGCATTGCCAGGGTGGAGGGAACGGCACGTGCCGAAGCAACATCGTGCCAGGGGAGGCTTTTGCATTTTAGTTTTCATCAGTGGAAAGTGGAAAGAGTTGGGGGACGAGAGGGGCATCAGCTATTTTTTCACACCTTTGGCCAATTATTTTCAAAGTTTCCTTTGCTCAAAATGCTTTTTGCTCACAACATTCTGAGAGAAAAGAGTGAAGGAGCGTATATTTTCCATAAAAGTTTAGATTTCAATAAAATAGCCCACTGCATTTTATATAATTTTCTAAACCGGAGAACTCTCAGTAGGGTTTGCTGGGAAGTTCTTTGGCTGCAGATTAGGTCCTACAGCAAAGAGTATCTGCAAATTTCTAGAATAAATAGAAGCTGGCTTGGCAAGGTGCATCATCCTCGTGCTGAAATGACCAGTCTGTGAGACACAATTTGGGACGGTCATAAATACGGGCTGTGGATTTTCAGGGCACCCATCTCGAAGAAGAGCTTGCGGTAGGCTGATAGGAAAGGGAAGCGTCAGCGTGAGGATACCTCTGGTGTGCTGATGCTGGAAGAAGATGTGTGAATAAACCATAACTTGATCTGTTAAACTGTTATCTGTTCATGGCTTATATACCCTTCAGGACATGGTTCATCTGAGCAGGAATGGTCAGAGAACAATTTCCCTCATGGGGCACTGTATAAGCTTGGAGAGTAATTGATTTTTTGACAGGTGGCCAAATTGCAGGGATGTGTGCATCTGTACTTCACTTTGGGTCAAACGGAGCACGTTGTTCAATCCAAAATGAAACGTCTGATTCCTAAACCTTCCTGTAAAATAAAATTTAGCCAGAGCTGAAAAGAAAACGTGGTTTTGAAATTTTGGAAGTATATAATGCAGAAAATTTCTAAAAAACCTCCCTATATCAATGTTTTCACCTTTGCCAGCTAAGATGATTTATGAATTGAAGCTGTATTTAGTGATCAGTTTTGATTAATGTTGAATCTGATTTTTAGCGACTAAACCACCCATCCAGCGCATTCTCTGGGAGAGGCAGTCGCGACAGTGACTGCAGAAAAACCCAAATCCAAAAGTCGCAGTCAGGGATGGTGGCATTTCCAACCCTCCGGCTTTCCAAGGACAGAGGAGGAGGAATTCAACTCCCAGCCCCACGTAACTTGGAGGGTTTCCCCTGCGATGCTTCCAGAGCAGATACTTGGAGCCCTGCTCAGCAGCACGTGAACTCCCAGCCCTTCATTCTTGTCTCTTTTATGGGTCTTGGCACCATAACCCAACATTTTCCCTTACAACTTTCCCAGCACCCTGACGTGACGCAGGTGTGATGCCAGGAGATCAGTCAACTCCTCCGTTACTCTTTTTTTCTCTCCAAGCCTTCACGGGTGGCCCGTTCAAAGTGGTGGCCCCAGGGGATGATGCAGAAGAACGCATGCTCGGAGTCTCGCAGGCTGGGTTTGGGGATGATCTTTCCGGAGTCTTTTCCAACCTAAATGATTCGATCATTCCAAGTTGGAGAATTTGGCGGTGCAGCTCCTTAGGACTGTCAGACCCCATTATACCCCCCAGGACTCCTGCGTCGTGAGCTTAGAGAGACGTTTCCAAAACAAGGGGCAATATACCATGGAGATAATTATGGATGGGAAACAGAGATTTTTATTTTTTTTTTCATTTACAAATGTATTGATATATACATTGATGAGCTAAACTGACAAGCTGTGCTCGAGAAAGGAGTAATTGCATCTTTAATAATATTAAACCTGACACCTGCCTTGGCCGATAACACGCAGCCCTGACACTACTTAGCTAACAATTAGGACACATGAAAAGGATGAAGGGGAAAAGACTATTAAATTAAATCTGCATTTTAAAGAACATAAAAATAAAAAGAAAGACTGTTAATTGTCTAACACTTTGTTAATTCAATCGGGCATGCAATTTAAAAATAGCTTTGCTTTTTCACTGCGAGAGGAATTAATTACAATTTCTTCCTGAATCCCATATAGGAGAAAAAATATTTAGGACAGCCACGGTGCTCCTAGAAAGGCTGTTTATTAATAAAAGCAGAAAACCCCAATGCTAATTGGTATCATAAGCACAATTAGAAGAGATGTTGTCCTCCATTTGAAAAAGAACAGAGCGCTACATCGCTGAAGGATATTATTGCAAAATGATAAACTGTTCAAAGGTGCGAGTAAAAAAGAGGGTCTTTCCTTTAATGGTAAAATGCCGTGTTATCTTGTTTAAATGGCATAACTCTGCAAAAGACGCTGTAACATTTCAACCTTTTAAAATGTCAGTATTAAAAACACGTATCACAAATAGTGTCTTTCTGCACTTCCTTCCCCCCTTTCTTTGGTTTTTTTTTTTCCTTTTTTTCTTTTTTTTTTTCCTGAAGGGCTTATGTAGAACTTGCAACTTCAAAGGAAAAAGGAAAGGAAACAGCCAAGATGGTTCAAGGTGATCTTGAGTCTTGCAAAACGTAAATAGATTTAGAAGCAAATTTGGCTTTGCAGGGTTTCTTTCCCTCTGTGTGTGTGTTTGTCTGTGTTTTAAAGAAAAAACACCTCCGGCCTCTCCAGCTGGGTCTATATCTGTAGCACTGAGGGTCTGAAAGGGGAGATGGGGAGGTCCTCACTCTGCTGAGCCCTTCCCCATCTTGATTACACAGAGAGCCAGGGTAACGACACAGGGTGCAGCGCAGAGCTCCGCAAAGGTGCCAGGAGCTTGGGGTTATTTATTTATTTCTTGGAAGGGCACCTTAATCATCACCACCATGCTGCTTACCCCTCTTTTTTTTTTTTTTTTTTTTTTTTTTTTTATCTTTGCAGTCACACTTGGGTTCCTTCAGGGAAATAAATCTGCGGCTCAGTGTAACAGGAGAAAATTATTTTTTCTCAGTTTGCTGCCTGAACATGGTGAAACATTTTATGATCACCTGTTTGTAGCAACAGCGGTGACAAAAAACAAAGCGGGGGGGGGGCGGAAGAAAAGAGACAGTAAAAATCCCTCATGCAAGTGTGAGAAGCTGGCGGGATGGCGAAGCTTCCCTGTGGTCGCAATGGATAGATGAGCATGCAGAAGAAGTGGTTAGGGATTAACAAGAAGCAGGTTGAGTCCGTGGCCGGCAGTGGGATTTGCTATTCTTGATTTCTAGATTTGATGCAGCTCACTAGTGACCGAAACCTCAAATGGATCCCTTAACATAAGGGGTTTTTTTGGTGGGAACCCTCCTTCTGTTCAAAAGCTCAAATGGATCCCTTAAAGTAAGGGGTTTTTTTGGTGGGAACCCTCCTTCTATTCAAAAGCTCAAATGGATCCCTTAACATAAGGGATTTTTTTGGTGGGAACCCTCCTTCTATTCACACAGGAGTTCTGCGGCTGATTTTGATGGGGTCGCAACTGTGCTTTGGCTGGGGACCCCTTTCTGGAATAGGATTAAAAAGTAAAAGGGAGGTGGGGACTCCTCCACCCCTAGATTTGTAAAGATTACTGTGTAGGACTGGAGGGAAGGGGGGAAGCCTGAGTGGCCACCCCGAGCTCTGCACAGGGCTGGCTGGATCCTGTACATTGAGCCGCACCATATGCACCTTCCACTTGAAGGAAACTATGACGACAAATCTAAGAACCCCAGAGCAGGAGTTCTGGTATCGTTACACCTGGAATGTTCCACAAATAACCCGTCAAAACATATATCTAAATGTGTGTGTGTGCCTGCATACCTGTACATATAGATATGTATATACACGCACTATACGCACACGCTCTCACACGTATACAGGTATATATACACATCCAGGTATACAATTCCCTAATTTAATGCTATATAAAAAGCCACATTAGTGTTCCACTGGGTATCTGAGAACACAAACAACTATAACTTAGCCTGATCTGTGTTTTTTCACAGTATGCCGTTGCAAATAATCAATGGCATTGAATATATGCAACATAAGCATATGCATTTATCTATACATATATAGCATGCTGTATCTATACATATAAATGGATTATTTACAAAGTATTTCTCAAAATGTAGTGACAGTTCATCATATTGAAGGTGCAGTAGTTTGGTTAAAATGACACTGTTGAGCCCCTAGGGTCTTTTTTAATAAATATATTTTTGGCTTCTGCCTTCTGGAAATCTGCACCAGGCTTTGAAACTCCTGAAAAATTGATTTGCTTTTTTATTGCTGCTTAGCCCACACTACAGCCTGGACATATTTTCTTCTTTTAATTGAATCTGCCCATTACACTGCACAAGTGCCAGGACATCAATTTAATATCTAGATTTTTGTGAGCTTTCAAACACACACAAAACCTCCCCTTATTTAATATGGTTGGATGTTTCTATTTTGCTTTTCAGAGTTTTGATTTGTATATTAGCATTACAGTAGCCGCCCAAGTTGTGTGATTTTCCTTGGGAGAGGAAGATATAACACGCTAGAGGAATTTATTTTTTTTTGGCTACTGCTTTCCTGCTGTAACTTCTCTTCTTAACAAAGACAGGACTACAGCGGGCTTCACCATGAGTAAAAGCACTTTATCTGAGAAGCGCACCAATGGGTAAGAACTGAGAGAAGATAAACACCCCCACGTTGAGAAGCATGGCACGGAAGCGGTGCAGCAGGGAGGGGTGCGCCAAGGCTCTCCAGACCAGCAAGGGGGTCACCAGGACCAGTGGGGGGTTCTGCCCTTCACCACTGCGACAATCATCTTGGGGACAAGTGCTCACCTTGCAAAAGTTAAAATCAGGCTTGGAAAAAAAAACCCAAAGCCAGAACGGCAACTTAACAAAAACCCAAAGAGCCCAAAGTGCCGGATCCCAGTTATTGAATGAGGCTGGGAGTGGTGGAGTCGCTTGTTTGCAGCAATAGCTCGTGCAATACTGTGGGCAAACGGGGACCAGGATGAACACGGGAGCCCAGGAGCCAGAGTTTCTTAGTTAGGTGCACAAGAAGGTTTCCACTGGGTTTGGGGCAGTTCTTGCACCACTCGTGCCCTCAAATCCACAACTAATGTGGACCGTCCCGGTGATGGAGTGGGGCGGGACTGGGCGGCTGCACGTATTTTAGGTGGGCTGAAAAACTTTACCGACACAAATGAACTAAACCTCTGGATTAACTTCTCGGAGAAGGAAGAAATAAGCAGTATGAAGCAAATGGAGCTTAAGGTACTCTCTACTGTAATTTTGCGTAATGGATGCAGTTACTTCCTTGAAAATCCCTTATGCAACAGGCATGCAAAGCAAGAGTCACATTGCTCATAGCCCAACTGAATCTAGAAAACTACCAGGGCAAAGAAGATTGGTGTGCAGGAACAGAGTCAGACCGGCACAAGCTTCTCTGGTGTTCAGGGAGGCTCCAGACCTGTGCTCCTATTCCTGATTCTGCAGCGCTCTTGAATCCAATCTTTTATTTTACTCACTGAATTATTATTTCAGGGTTTCATCCATCATCTGTTGACCAGGAGCAGGACAACCCCTCAGAGAAGCCCCTTTAGAGGCTGCGCAGCGTGTGGCTCTGAGATTGCCCTCTGGGTTTAGGACAAATAACCCAATATTAAGCAACTTTGTTCCAAATATTTCAGTTTTGTTCTGCTGTCGTGCAAGCCCACTAAATAAGTATATTGTACTGGGGAAAAGGAGAAATGCGTCGATACGGCTGAGTCCCCGTGTAATTAAGGTGCGGCGGTTGTACACCGGTGCAGTCAATTGGTATTAAGGAGTTTCCATTTGTGCATTACTTTGATGTAAATCCTTTTCCCCACTGGATCAGATAAAATCTCAGCTTCAGCCGACTGTCTGCTTCCAAACCTGGAACAAAGCAGGGCCTCCACAGTCCCAGAGAGAGAGAAAAAAAAGTACACAGTAAATGAATCTCAGAAATAGAAACAAATGCCAGTTATTCCAACAGGGTAGTATTATGTGCCAGCGATAGTCCTGGGCAAGGAGGGGGCAGCCCTGGAGCAAGTACTATTCATTATTATTGATGAATATTCCCAGGAGAAACAGAGGATGTTGCTTAATGACTTGATCTAATATGCCAGCAGAGAAGAGGGGAAAAACAGAGTGAAAGAAACCCTCAAATGCCAAAGCATAGGAACCTTCTGAGCTGTGCCTGGTCCTTTAATAACCCATGCTGCGAGGGAGGAACGCGCAAAGAAGAAGGTGGCTTTGGCGAGAGTCCTTTGAGATGAAGTCCTTTTACTAAGGCCCTCTACTTGGTACAGCTGTTATAATGTCACCTGGAGGTTAGGGTTTTTATTAGGACTTGGAGTTACAGGCACATTTAACACACACAAAACCCCCCCTTATTTAATATGGTTGGATGTTTCTATTTTGCTTCTTGTGCATCTGAGTTGCCGTGCGGTTGACGTAACTACCTGGGCCAGTTGGGGAGGTGCAGGCGGGAGCCGATATAGAAGTGCGAGGAAGTGTTAGGTTTGGAGAGACAAGCAGAAAAAAGATGGGAAAAAGAAAAGGTCAGAAGAAGATCTGGCTCCGTCATGGGGTAGATATTGTGCAGACAGGACCAGGGATGATCAGAGAAGCTTTGGGTAAAGCAACACCTATGGCCCACAGACATGGACGTGCTGCTTCTTCGCAAAGTAAGGGATTTTATTTTTCCTCTAATTTGTATGGATGACAGGGAGAGCAAAGCCAGATGGATTGGCACCATAGAGGCTGATTGGGCAGGTTCAGAGGTGCCCACTGGTACCTGCTTATCAGCTGTCCACTCTCCCAAGTCACTCGACCAGTGCACCCAGTTGCAAGAGAAGCCCTGAGTTACCCACAGCCTCTGGGACACCTCTCTGCAACGTCCCTGGAGGAGGTTTCCTCAATGCATCTCGGACAGCTGTGTGGACTTGCAAGCTCTGGGGACCAGGAATTCCCCCATCACAGCCTCCCACATCCCTTTGCCCTGAGTGGGGACCCAGAAAGCACCCTGGGTCCTGCTGGGGAGCAGTGGGCTCCCGTGGGACCTTGCCAGGGATGCTCTGCCACCTGTACGCAGGGCTCCCGAGCCCCACATACCCATGAAACCCCTCCCCAGCTGCCTGCATCGGCGGAGGACCTCACCAGCCAGCTGGCAGGCGAGGAGAGCGGCAAGCGAAGCAGGCAGAGGAACCATTAGGAAAATATCTCTGGCACGAAGCCTGGCAAGCGCGTGGTGCCAGTGCACGGGGGAGGCTGCGAGGAGGAGGGGTGGCAGGACGCTGCCGGGACTGGCCCCGAGGTCCGGATGGCCGCAGGGCCACTGGCCTCATCCTCAATTTGGCTACCAGCTGCACTCATTCCCCTGGAGGCTGATGTCCAGGCTAGGGTGGTGGAACAGCTCCTTGGGCTTTAGGGAGGTTTCTGCCACAAGGAACGGGAATGGAAGAGATAGGAGCTCAGGGTTTCGAGGTAGGTGCAGGAGTGGAGCTTGCAGGGCACCGGCCGAGGGAAGGGGATGGGCAAGGAGCCCTCTCCCAGCACTGAGAAATGGAGGGAGACACTGGCTTAGCAATACCAGCTGCTAAAAGTTACTGGTCTGCAGGGTGCCAGCACCCAAATGACCCAGGCTGGACCATCTCCTGCCCGCTGCTGTACGGATTCGCTCTGCTCGTGCTGCCCCATGCAACCCCTTGCTCTGTCAGCGGCGGGGAAAGATCAGTGCCTGGTTCCCTCCTCACTCACAGCTCATCTCCCCCCACTGGTTTTGTTAAATGCAGCACATTTCCAAAGAAGCAGATTTTAATTTCAATAAACTCTGTAAGAAATAGATCAGCGCTAAGGAGGGGAGCAGCCACAGGAAGTGAGTTTAACTGCTCGGCTGCAGAATATTAATAGGATGGAATGTTATTAGAATAATTTTTCACCGTTTATTAGAATAATTTTTCATCATGAATAATAAATTAATAGAATAATTTAGTACCACTAGCCCTCTGTTTGAAAGGGTATTTTATTTAAAAGTAGCTTGAGAAGTGGCGTTTGGGGAGGTGGCGTGGGGAGCGGACCCAGGGTGGAGGAGGCACCGCGAGGCGGCACCTCTTGCCTTTATCCCACGATAATTTGGGCGACCTTCTCACTGCCCAAGCTGGGGAAACCCACCCAGGTGAGACCATCACTGCTGATGGCTCTGTGAGGGTCCCGCTTGGGGCAGGAGATGGCTGGACCAGAGGATTCAACCCCTGGGACCTTGCGGCTCAGGCCTCCACCTGCCCAGCTGTGTACCCACCATGCATCCTCTGCAGCTCCACATCCCAGTGGGAAGTCCCACATCCCAGTGGAAAGTCCCACATCCCAATGGAAAGAAGTCTGTTTTTCCTTCCAGCAGCCTGGGAAATGGCCACATCCACTCCCGGGTACCTTTACGTGGCTTTAACCCCTTGTTCCCTATCCTGCTCTGGGCCATCGATGCCCATCAGGGTAGTTTTGTGCAAGCCAAGAGGTCTCTGTCTCTCTCTCTTTTTTTTTTATTTGCATCTGTGTGGAAGATAATCATTCCTCAGAAGGCTATTCACACCACAAAAGCACAATGACATTATTCTCTCCCTCTCTCTCCCTTTCTACTGTTTTACTCTACAACTGACAATTAATGTTAGAAAGAACATGAAATGGAGGAGAAATTACAGCAATTTATCAACTGAAATTATAGGTGTAGACACATGTCAGCAGTGGAAACAGTTTCTATCAAAATTAAAGTATTTAGAGATTTTCCTCAAATTTCAAATTATGCAAATCCCATTTTTGTGATACGCTGGTACTGTAGCTTTAATTGCAGGATTACCAGCAAGCTGCAAACTGCACTTGCAACCAGGATTCAACTCTTCGGAGAGCAGCTCCCTTCTCTAGCACATCTTATTAATTCAGCAAAGTTCCCATCTCTTTAACAAATTAAATATGTTTTGCAGAACAGGCAGTGGTTTTCCTGGTTTCAATCTGTCACGAAGGACCCTGCTGTTTGCAGAGGTTACTCGACAGCTGGATGAACAGACAGGTTTGAGTCCAAACATGGATTCAAATGCATATTTATACATAAAACATATTTATACAACAACATCCAGGAACAGCTTGCGCTGCTGAAGTTTCTGCAAGTCCCTTTACGGTAAGGACACTGTAACCGAAGATGGAGAAAGAATCTGGATCTCAACTTCTTTCTCCAGGTCTTTCTGGATCAGTTTAAGCTGCTCGGTGACCCCAGGATTTTGCGGGTGTTTCCATGAGGATGGAACTTGCTTTTCCCCTAGAAATAACCCACGTGGCTGGAAAGCTCCGTGCCAGCAAGCCCAACACAGTGTGCTCCTGAAAAGCTGTTTGATCACTGCCAGCCTAATTAGAAGGCACAATATTCAGGATGTTATTTCTCTTCCCTTCCCCCATTTTATGTTCCTCTGATGTTGCAAAAGGAGCCAAGGATGAAGCACAGGAGCAGGCAGTAGCTGGGAAAGGCATTTGCATGGTAGAGAGTGCCAGGAGACTGCCGGGCCGAGGAGGGGAGATTGGATGTGCCCGAGCCCGAGCTGTCCCTTCGCTGCGCAGCCCACTGGGATGCTGTGGTCCCGCTCACACCCTCCGCAGAGCCAGGACGAAGCAGAGCAGATGGGAGGAGAGGAGAACACGTTTCGTCTCCAGAGGAGAAGGAAAGAAAACTCACTGGGTCGCTGTTCTGTAATGCCAGGGGGCACAGGGGAAGGAAAGAAACCATCATTTTTTCAACTTGCCCCATGGAAGGAGAGCGGGGTTATACCCTGCTGCATCTGCCAAGCCATGGGATAGCGCCGGGGCACTGACACCTGGGATACCTGTACATCACAATATTTAATCTCAGTGGTCCCATGTCATACATCCGAGTGCAACTCTCGAGCATCAAGCTGTGTTTTTTAGGTGGTTTGCAATGATGCTGTTTAGTGCAAGAACATCTCCAATGCTGTTCAGTGCATCAGTGTTAAGAGTCACCATCTTACAGACACTGGGGCTGAAAATCTGTCCTCAGACTCAACTGGAAAGATATAAAGCCTGGCTGTAGAAGACGGCATGAAAGTGGTAGAAATTGTGGCAGGACTATGAGCTCCACGCACAGAGGCATGGACTTTACACTCAAAAGCAAACTGCACCCATTTGGGCTGGATTTTTCATGCACATGGCTTGTTTGTCTGCTCACTGGATGGGTGACACACATCCTGTCCTGAAGAACATTGGAGATAAGCTGGCATTGAATTCCCCTTCCTTGAGTGTTTCACCAGCGATGAACTAAATAGGTACCAAAGTGAAGTAAAAGGTGGCACAAGCATCCAAGGTGCATCAAATGTTTCATTTGAACCCCTGAGAACAACCTCTGGGTGCTGTGGAGAGGCGTGGGTGCTGCACCCAGCCATGGCTGTGCTATCACACCCATCCAGCCCCAGCAGCCTTTGGTCTGCCATTGGGTGTGCATTTTGCACGGTCCATCCGTACACATACTATTTTTGAAAAGTCTCTCTTCCCTGGGTTATCTACCTTGGGTTATCTTCCTTGGGTTATCTACCCCATCATGAGTTGCGTGGTAGCTATTGCACGGGAACATCCAAGCTACAACCTCTGGGTCTCCCTAACCAATGGGTTTCCTTTAATATTTTTTCACGTGGCCAACCCAAGACACAACCAGATGCCTGGGATCTATTTGCGTATGCCAGGCAATGTAAGGCTTCTGACAGTCGCTGTATCCAACTTCAATAACCATGATATGCTCCATCTGCTGACGCCCCAGCATAACAACAGTGGGGAGCTGTACTGCCAGAGGCACTATCCTTTAACAGCTGAATGGCTGAACAGCTGGTAAATCATCCAAGGGCACTTTTCGGAGAAGAGCAGGGTTGTTGGCCCCGCATGTACGTCGTGGAGCGACAGTAGAGGAGCCACGTAAACAACGACACGTTATAGGGGCAGCCTCAGTGAAAGCGTTCGTGTCCTCCGCACCCCAAGTAGCCAGGAGCTGATGAGAAGCTGGTGAATTGGTTCATGGAAAAGGAACAGCCTAATTGGGAAACTAGAATCATAGAATCACTTTGGTTGGAAAAGACCTTTAAGATCATCGAGTCCAACCTTTAACCTAACCCTGCCATCCCACCACTAAACCCTGTCCCTAAGCACCTCATCTACCCTTCTTTTAAATACCTCCAGGGATGGGGACTCGACCACCTCCCTGGGCAGCCCATTCCAGAGCCTGACAACCCTTTCGGTGAAGAAGTTTTTCCTAATGTCTAGCCTAAACCTGCCCTGG
>BOSO01010020.1:146371-159833 GCA_018403395.1 Gorsachius goisagi | reverse complement strand
AAAGGTCCTTTTGTTAACCCTTTAGCCTCCCTTCAACTGGATAAAAGAAATGGTTTCTGCATCCAATATAATTAATATTTAGAGGATTAGATATAAAGTATTCATATTTATGCATGTATTGTTTACAATTTGCAGTTTCATGGAAAAAATACAACTTAGCTCAAAAACTCTGCTATTGCCGTTATATTTATGGGCTTTTCATAAATTGCCAGATACTTCTATTCCAAGTGAAAAAACATAGCATCTTTATATACAGAAATGTATGGTTTATCAAAAGAAGATGTATTTGGATAAGAAGAGAAAAATTTGTAAGATGTTCCTTTGCCAAAAGTAATGAAACATCTTTTGCCCCCAAAAAATTCAAACCCAAAGAATGTGTATCAACATAGTGACTCATTCTGTAGTTGCTAGTCACTTGAGCAATTTCCATAGTAGTAAGTCAGTCTGTAAAGTCTGGAGGACTAGACTCACAGTGTCAAATTGAAAATAATACCGTAAGAGAAGTTTATCAACTGCATATTGTTTTAGGAGCTAGGCTAAGGGGAGTTATTCATCTATTGCAATATCTCATCTTTACCAGAGACTGAGTTCAAATAGATTAAGAGCGTAAAAAAAAGAGAAAGATTCACAATGGTGAGAAACAAGAGATAAAATAGACAGGATTTGGAACAGCTAAGGAAGCTCTGAGAAGGTGCTAGATAAATGGGCTGTCTTGAAATAAAAAATAACACCTCAAGTACAAGTGGAGAGTATAAGAGTGAGTACTTTCTATCTGAAGTCACTGCTAGCCTGTTAAATTCCTATAAAGCAAAATAGGACCAACTATTAATGCTCACACTGTGTGGCACCACAGGAATCTCCAAAATAGTCCATGTGTTAAGGTACCAGCTGGCTTCTGTAGCTAAACAATACACAATGAAAAATAAAAATATCTAGTCTAGTCTACTCTTCTTTAGACAGTCCCTTCCCGTTAAGAGGACCATAGTTGTCCAAGTTACAAAAGATCTGAAAGAACTTGCTGTGGACTCTCTTCTTTCCCACTGAACCTGACAGGAAGTGTATCACCGACTCCAGTTTCAGTACTACTTGACTTCAATTTGAAAACAACAAGCCTGACAGCACATGGATTTCAAGCTACAGAATCAGTTTCATTTTCAGAAAATTCAGTTTTCTCTTTTGGCATAAAATGTTTTGTAAAAGCTCAGCACATTTCTTGGCCGTCTATCTTAATTGCTTATAAAGATTCTCAGCCAACAGTCAAGTGCTTCTAAAAAATTAACAAAACCCCTACTACGTGCTAATTCCCCTTTTTTTCTTTGTATTTCTAGTCAGGTCTTTCAATGTCAAGCGTTAGCCAATGATAATACACATTGGCTTGAAGCCATCATCTTTTTTTTAAGCTTATTGTGACTGCAAGACACTAAGTGGTATATCCCAAAGGAAAAGAGTGGGGAAAACATTGCTGAAAACTATCTGCTAACATCTATCCATGTAAAAAGCACTTGCACTCCCAAAAGCACATACTCACTTTACAGAACATTCAAAAGAGCAAAATTGTTAGCCTTAGTTTCTGTAGGAAACAAATTATTTATCTGTTCAACTGGCATACAGCCAGATATAAAAATATATCCATGCCATATCTGAAAGTTAGTCTTGGTATATATGCATCTCCAATAATTTCTTGCATCAATGAAATTCTGTTTTAATCAGTACCTAGTTTGATCCTGAGCAGCTAATGGGAAATTTCTTTTTAATTTGGGGGGTGGGTGGGTATTTGTTTCTTTGGTTTTTAATAAGCTGTGGATTAAAGATAGGAAAATGGGTGCTTATTGCAAGTTGTTTTCAAGGCCTAGGCCCAAATTTGGTTAACTTTACTACATGGCCAAACTTTTGTCAACAAATAAACATACAGAGCCTTTACTTAAGCAGGGATTCTATCTGCTGAAATCCTGCATCCTTTATCCCATCATTTCTAACATTTACCTCCCCTCCATTAGCAGTACAATCCCCCATAAATACATCTGTGGGCAATTAATTCACATATAATCACACATCACTAGTTGATTCTCTAGAAGAAACTTACTGTTTTACTTTGATACTCACTCTTTAGCTTGTCTCAAAAGGATGTTTGACTTGGGAATTGTATTGGGTTTGTGTGGCAAGGTTTAGGTAGCAGGGGGACTACAGGGGCGGCTTCTGTGAGAAGCTGCCAGAAGCTTCCTCTGCGTCTGATAGAGCCAATACCAGCCAGCTCCAAGACAGACCCACCGCTGGCCAAGGCCGAGCCCATCAACAATAGTGGTAGCACCTCTGGGATAACATAGTTAGGAAGGGGAAAAAGCTGCTGCGCAATTGCAGCCCAAAAGAGGAGTGAGAGGTTGCGAGAACAGCCCTAGAGACACCAAGGACAGTGCAGAATGAGGGGAGGAGGTGCTATAGGCACCGGAGCAGAGAATCCCCTGCAGCCTGTGGTGCAGACTGTACCTTTGCATCCCATGGAGGGCACAGTGGAGCAGATCTCCACCTGCAGCCCGGGGAGGACCCCACATTGGAGCAGGTGGATGCCCAAAGGAGGCTGCGACCCCATGGGAAGCCCACAGGGTGGAAGTAAAAGTAGTAATGTCACTATGCAGAACTGCTTGCCTGGAACAAAGGCGCACAAGCCAGACAGGACTCAGCCCAGTCTGCGGTCACCTGGTGAAGCGCAGGGTGCACCTACTGCTTTGTGATACTTCCACACTGTTTTAAGGTGAGGTCTGCCTGCCCACACAGCTTCTTCCTTACACAGTATCAGGCCAAACTGGGGAAGATGAAATGAGAATGACTGCACCAAACCTAACTGCTCCAGAAGGCACATAGCCAGTTTGAACACTAGGAAAGACTGGACTAGAGCACAGGTTTGGCACCATCCTTGGGTTACTGTTCAAATGTATTGCCCTTTGGGATTCCCCGTATGTTTTACTCATTAAAAACCTGAACGTAAATAAACTTAAGTGCTCATTGTGATGGTGTTCTACTTCAACAATTTAATAGATGTTAAGGCCAACAGGACTGCCATAATGCCCAAGCTTCTGCCCACTTAAAAAGCCATGCCTTTGATGAAAATCCAGTGCCTCTCTAAGAATCCCACTCGGAATTGGTCTCTTCCCCCCTCTGCTCCAAATCAAGTTTCTTGATTTATCCGACTCATCCCACAAACTAAAGCATGTTCTACGCTACAAAAGCACGCTCTTCTGTTTCACTCTTGCCCAAAACTTTCTCTGCAAAACCCTGGAGTCTTTTTACACTTAGTAACAAGACGCAATTCTGCTGTTCCACTTGAAGCCCAAATTTTTGAGTTCTCACATTCCTCCTTGTGCACTGAAATTCTTTCAGCATCAATCAATTCATGTTACAAAGAATCTTTCCAGAATAAGCAATCATAATTACCATTATGCAACATACATCATTGACTCCAGCATGATATTCCCCAATAACAGGGAAATGATTGCAGAGCAGCTCCCCTCCGAAAACTTCCCCCAGTCAGTTACTAACAGCTCCAAAAATCAGTTTAATAAATAGGTTATCCATAAGAGCATCATTTTGTACAATGGATCCGTCTCAGGGTGTCTCTTAGGGCTTTGAAAGCCCTTAGTTTTGGCATCTGTGTAACCACACTTTATAAATGTCTTTTTTCACAACTGACACGTTCTTTCTCTCTCTGCTGTACAGAAGTTCACTTGAACCAGAGCAGCCCAACCAGTGAATTCCCCAGCTACAGTGAAAACGGAAGTGATACCAGTTTACTTGTTTCACCCCTTCTGGTGGCTGGAGTAGTGATCGGACTTGTGCTATTTCTATCCTGTGTTACAATCATTGTTGGCAGTCTGCGAAAGGACGGACGGTTAAGACACCCACATCTGAGAAGAGATGCTGTTTATGGTAAGAGAGCTAGTTATAGCAAGATAATGCTTAACTTTATTAATATCTGGTGCTACGGCAACAAAAAGCATCTGGCCCCACTGTGCAAGGGTTAAAAAAAATAAAATAATTAAAAAATAGTACGAGTAGGTCACAGGCAGCTTTGTAGTTTAATAGCATCTTTGTGCTGGCACTGAATTCACATAGCACAAGCTCCATAGTTAATGGTAACCATGAACAATGCCAATGCCGACAGCATTTCTTAAAGAGCTTGTTTTCCCTTGATACGGTATAAGATTTCTTCTCCATCACTAGACTCCTGATAGCTTATTTTTATATCCCATTATAGCCTTGGTATAGCATATAATATAATTTCTATTTGTTGGAAAACCAGGAATCTTTTCACTTCCGCAGTGTGCAACAACCAACAACAATAACTGGGCAGTTACTTCTTTTCTGACCACAAAAGTTAATAACTGGATATAAACAGAATAACAGGGCATCAAAATGTCATTACAACTGTCATCATCATTAATGATGTCATTAATGACATCAACATTGTTACAACTGTCATCATAATTAAAGAGATTGGTTTGCTATCAAAAAAGTGCTAATTCCTATGCCCCTGCCCCCCAACAAAAATCCCCTGTACTTTAAAAGGATTTGGGAATATAAAGGAGTTAATTGTAGAATTATATTTTTGGCCAATTTGAGGTTTGCTGACGAGAAGTGCTTTTGTCAAGAAAGGTGGGACCAGATGATCCTTGATGTCCCTTCCAACCCGGTATTCTATGATTCTATGATTCTATGAATTCTAAGTTAAAAGCCACTTTATCATGGAAATGACAGAATCTGATGATTTCTATATTTAGGGGAAAAAACAGTTACAAAAAGTTACTTTGTAGGTCTTCAGCTAGTAAAAATTCAAATGATAAATGGATTAACAAATTGAGTGTAGCATTGTCGTGGTTTAACCTGGCAGGCAGCTGAACACCACCCAGCCACTTGCTCACTCCCTCCCTCCCTCCCTCAGTGGGATGGGGGAGAGAATCAGAAAAAAAATGCATTGGCTCAAATCTTGATTTCGTTGAGGTAAATCAAGTATCCACTGAAGTCAATTGCACTTCATTTAATTATTTGGACCAGGAATTTTCATGCCTAAAAGAAAAACATTTCCTAGGATCAGTTTGTCCACCTGGAGCCAGGAATAATTGTTTTTGGCTTTCGCAGAAACATTTATCCAGATAAGTGCATAACGGCTATGTTTTGGGAATAAATTTTAGACTCCAAGTGAAATACAAGCTCCCATGGTAACCTAACAGGAAAAAGGAAAAAAAAAAAAGTCCCAAAAGCTAATGTCTACTATTATTGTAACATTATTGTAACATCCATTTTTCCTACCTTTCAGCAGCTAAATTTGAGATTAAATAGTTAAAGTCAAATTGGAGTTACTGTTTTACCCATGAGTATTTTGGCATGATAAAATACTGACCATTGAGATTCAATCACTACATTTAACTCTACTGCTACGTTCATTTCAGGTCCTTTAAAAACCCTGAAGCCAGGTGAAAACATAAAGGACAATTTTCAAGCCACTTGTTAGAAATAACAATGCTAGAGAAATTGAAAAAGAAAAATATGGTGATATTTTCAGAGAAATTCAAAAGAATAATCTTAAACTAAGTTGTGCCAGTCTACCCAAGCGAAAATTTTACATTAGCACACACCATCCTGGTATCTCAGCATGCTTCCACTGGCCAGCATGGGAGCAGCGGGAGTCACTGTGAAGTTGGCTTCCTTCACTGATCAAGCAAAAGGAAAGCACAGTGCATGATAGACTGGATTAGTCCTGCTAAATTCCTCAAGAATAAATTGGCAGAGGTGAAAATTGCCAGAAGGAGGAACAGGCCAGTTCAAGTGAGACCTGTCCTTTACCCTCTGTTGAGAGGCACTACTTCGATGTCACTTTAGAAGCTGGCCCTTCTCTCCAGGTACTATTTTAATGCATTGAGTGAAAAGGAGGGATCACTTTATTTTGAAGACAATTGTGGGGGGTGAGGGGGCTGGGGAGAGGAAGAGATTGCTGTATTTCCACAATTTGGGACATTCTTATGGGAATTTACACCGGAATGTTGACCATTATCTAACTATACTCAAAGACAGAAAATAGCACTAACTTCTTGGTATTTCTGGAGCTATGAAACTCCTGTGTGAAAGCATTAAGAAAGCCCTAGAGCAGGCAGCAAGTTTATTTTCTCTGCTGTTTTCCAGTTTTTCACCTTTTTGTGAGTGTTTTATTGAGAACAACATTTTCTCAAGGCACATACCTTCAATCAAATACCTAAGCCTCCTTCTAAAAGCCTTCACAGAATTGGCAAGGTTTCAATGTATGCAACTCCTGGGAACGTCAGCAATCCTGCTAATGTTTGAAGCTGCATGCAGCAGAACTACCACTCCTTTTCAACCTTTGAAGCACAAGAAAAGCTTTAGACACTTGCATCTTGTAGGGCAGTGCTAAATACACAGTCCCTGTGCCATAGCCTGAAACACCACAGTTCATCTACAGATGACGCTAACTTGCTCTTAACGGAACAGAAATGTCCCGTGAAGCCCTATTGTTCCAGAATACCAGAAATTCCTCTGCTATTCAGTATGGCTCTTTACTTCTTCCAATTTATGTCAGTGTTATCAACAGTGATACTGTCTCAGAGAATCCACCGTGGAGGAAAAGAGCAGCAAATATTCAATGCTTGTTTTCCAGCTCCAGATGGCTTCTCTTATGGTGGCTCTTTTGGAGAGCTAAGATCCACCTGCATGGAGGAGTTTCCCCCAGCTTTTGATTTTGGTTCCTATCTGGATACGCTTTCTCAGGTCAACGTCATGTACCCGGATTCACCTCCACGGTAAGCCCTTTTCTAAGATTCTGAGTGTTATAGTCCTGCACTTGCAAAGCCTGTTGAAGAAGAAAATAAAACTGCTAGACCTATACGCACTATAAAAAGGCAGGTCACAAACTCTTAAGTACAGACAGACTTTGTTTATTTTAAGTTCAAGATTTCCTTAGCAGAATATATTTTTACTGAATAATGGCATGCGTACAGCCAATTCTCTTTTACCAATATTCACATTAAAATTTATGATATTGATGGCGTACAAATGAAACAAGTTAAAAATAATTTCTTTCGAAGAAAGATATTCATAAGTCATTTACAAGTCAAAGTTTCACTTCTAGGAGAAAAATAAATACTTTTTTCAAGAACTTTCAAGTTACATTTATTACTGATTTCAATTTCAAAGTTCAGATCACAGTAAACAGAAAAAACAAAAGGGGAGAAACAGGAAAAAAAAAAAAAAAGAAGCAGCAAAGACACCTTTAAACCTTTCCATATTTTTCAGCAAGTCTGACTTCTCAGCTTTCTTAACCCCAGTATTCTATCAGAAAGCAGAACTGAAGAAAACATATCATTCCGAAATACCTAGTAATTGTACTTCCTAATTTAGGATAGGGAGAAAATTGTTTGGAATTGTTCATCTTATATCAGTAATCTGTGAAGGAGGATGAGTACCATTTTGGCTGTTTAACCCAAACGTGCTCTGCAGAGCCATAGTTGCCTAGATTGTAGTAGCATCTTTGGAGAAGAGTGTCCTTCAAATATCAGGCAGTTCTAATTGCCTGGGGAGGTAACATTGCCAGAAGTCTCTTTCCGAAGACAGGTATTCCAGAAATGATATAGCAGCTTCTTCCACATTAGTGTGCCTGCATTTACAGGATACAAGAACAGCCATCACAAGTGACAAGAGTCACACTTTAGGCCATCTATATCTCCTCTGTCTGCCTCATGAACCTTGAGGTTAATAAATGAAGGTATTCAGTTACTCCCTCCAGTGAACCCTCAGAAATAGTTTTAAACAGAACATCACTTCAGGCTTCCTGTAGTGCTGTATCTTACAAACAGCAAAGAATGGTTGAACAGCTGTGCGCTCCCCCCCCCTTTTTTTTTTCTTCCTTTTAAGCAGACTGTTTTGAGTTAAACTGATACAAGACAATCCCTTTTCTGACTGCTTGTATACATATACAGCATGGAGGAAGTCAGTAGTATGAACGAACAATATCTAGATCTTTGTTTTTTCTATTCTATGCATATTCTGCATGTAGGGATGAGGTCAGGAAGGCCAAGGCGCAGCTGGAGCTGAACTTGGCAAGGGATGCAAAGAAAAATAAGAAGGGCTTCTACAGGTATGTCAGCCAGAAAAAGAAGGTCAAAGAAAGCATACCCCCCTGATGAGCAAGACTGGCAAACTGGTAACAACAGGCAAGGAGAAGGCTGAGGTACTCAACAACAACTTCTTTGCTTCAGTCTTTGCTGGCAACCTCTCTTCCCACACCTCTCCAGTGGATGCACTGCAAGACAGGGACTGGGGGAGCAATGTCCCTCCCACTGTAAGATAAGATCAGGTTTGTGACCACCTGAGGAACCTGAACATAGTAAGTCTATAGGACCTGATGAGATGCATCCCAGAGTCACAAGGGAGTTGGCTGATGTAGTTGCCAAGCCACTCTCCATGATATTCAAAAAGTCATGGCAGTCAGGTGAAGTCCCCAGTGACCAGAAAAAGGGAAACATTGCACCCATTTTTAAAAAGGGTAGAAAGGAAGACCCTGGGAACTACCGACATGTCAGCCTCACCTCTGTGCCCGAGATGATCATGGAACAGATCCTCCTAGAAGCTATGCTAAGGCACATGGAGGACAGGGAGGTGATTCGAGACAGCCAGCATGGCTTCACCAAGGGCAAATAGTGCCTGAATAAGCGAGTGGCCTTCTGTGATGGAGCAACTACATCCATGGACCAGAGAAGAGCTAAAGATGTCATCTATCTGGACTTTTGTAAGGTCTTTGACATGGTCTCCCTCAACATCCTTCTCTCTAAATTGGAGAGACATGGATTTGATGGGTGGACTGTTTGATGGACAAGGAATTGGTTGGATGGTCACATCCAGAGGGTAGTGGTCAATGGCTCAATGTCCAGATGGAGATAGGTGACAAGCAGTGTCCCTTAGGGGTCTGTTGGGACCAATACTGTCCAATATTTTCTTCAATGACATAGATAGCAGCATCAAGTGCACCCTCAGCAAGTTTGCAGATGACACCAAGCTGAGTAGTACAGTTGACACACCTGAGGCATGGGATTCCATACAGAAGGACCTGGACAAGCTCAAGAAGTGGGTCCATGTGAACCTCATGAGGTTCAGTAAGGCCAAGTGCAGGGTCCTGCACCTGGGTCAGGGCAACCCCTGCTGCTATCAGTACAGGCTGGGGGATGAGGGCTTTGAGAGCAGCCCTGCCCAGAAGGACTTGGGGGCACTGGTGGATGAAAAGCTGGACATGAGCCAACAATGTGCACTCGCAGCCCAGAAGGCCAACCGTTTCCCAGGCTGCATCAAAAGAAGCGAGGCCAGCAGGTCAAGGGAGGTGATTCTGCCCCTCAACTCTGCTCTGGTGAGACTCCACCTGGAGTACTGCACCCAGCTCTGGAGCCCTCAGCACAGGAAAGACATGGACCTGTTGGATCGCATCCAGAGGAGGCCACAAAAATTATCAAAGGGATGCAACACCTCTCCTGTGAGGAAAGGCTGAGAGAGTTGGGCTTGTTCAGCCTGGAGAAGAAAAGGCTCCAGGGAGACCTCACTACAGCCTTTCAGTAATTAAGGGGGCTTATAAGAAAGATGGGGACAGACTTTTTAGCAGGCCCAGTAGCCATAGGACAAGGGGTAATGGTTTTAAACTAAAAGAGGGTAGATTTAGACTGGATATGAGGAAAAAATTTTTTACAATGAGGGTGGTGAAACACTGGCACAGGTTGCCCAGAGAGGTGGTATAGATGCCCCATCCCTGGAAATATTCAAGGTCAGGTTGGACAGGGCTCTGAGCAACCTGATCCAGTTGAAGATGTCCCTGCTCATTGCAGGACTTAATGACCTTTAAAGGTCCCTTCCAACCCGAACTATTCTTATGATTTTATTACAAAGTCATACTACATAATAAATGGACTTTTAAAGATGGTGTAAATATTTTAGCTGAAAGCTCACATGTGAAAAATTACTCTGAGCCTGGCATCTAAATTTGTAGAACTTCATATAAATCCACTTAAAAATTTAGACTGGTTTTTGGACCACCACACCCACGAGTCTTTACTAATAAAAGCCAGCCAGCTGACACCCAAGCAACAGCTTGAGTGGGCATTTGGCCAGATTTCTGAAAACAAGCTCAGACTCTGTGAACAAGCTCTGAGAACATATTCCTCTAGCAGACAGGTCCCCTAAGATTAAGCTCCATTTCCAGTTTGAAACAGGCCCAAAGATGGATTTTCTACCTCTATAGAGTTCTGCGTTTGGAAGGAGAGACATGAGTGACACAGGATAGCACTAGATGATCTGTGATTTCCTGTAAATTCTCTGTGTACTTCTGTAATAAGCCTGGCACAAGTTAACTGTCTTGTGTCCTACCTTGTTCTGAGAAACTATTCTGGGACATCAGTACTAGGATCAGAGAGACATAAAGGTGTCCAACCACTGCCTCCTCAAGATTCCCTTCTGGGCTGAATGGACTGCATCCCTGAGGGGCCCAAGACCTGATTCTGCTCATCCCAGTCATTGCAGTTCTGCATCACAGGTCAAAAGTAAAGATTATTATTAATGGTTTTGCTGTTTTCTCACTGCTACCATAGTGAAATATTTTAGAAAAAGTAGCTTTGGTAAATCATTAAAGTCTTACTAAGTTTACATCTTAGCAACACTACTTAGAGAAAACTTCAGGAGAAGTAGAGCTTAGCAGATGGCTGAAAGCAAAGCTATGTAGAGAGACATTTAAACTGACTATTAATACATTATACAGTCCATTGTAACTTTCTGTTCAGAAAAGCATTGGTTGACAAGCATTGTATGAATACATTGCATTATGTAAGAGCCTGAAAAATTTCTGTATAGCTACCTTTACACTCTCCTCTGTGGCATAACACTAAAGTTTTTCTAATTAGTAGAGCATGGACATTATTTGGACTGATGGGCATTAACAGCAGGAAAACTGACTGTCAGACATGGCCTTGAAGCATAAACAAGACATGCTTGACCTTGTGCATTTAAAATATTAACTCACTGGGATCAATCTTGTTACATATGATAATGTTTTAAAGAGCAGGTTTACTGAAATGTAGCACTGGCTAAATTAATGCAATTCCTCCTTCTAATTCATGCTGTACAAGATGTAATTTAAAGCTAAACCAGCATGCCCAACAGCTAATAACACAACTGTAGCATAAACAGAAGAGCAGCAAGAAAAGCAACTGCATTGGCAAAAAACTCTCAACACATATTTGAAGTGAAAGAATTCAGCATCCTGCTGCCACAGGCAGACACCAAGGCATTAGCTTCATTTAACCACATTGTTCTAATACAGCCTGCAAGAGGCAACAGCTTCACATCACTGCATACTAGGTGCTGCAGAGCTGAGCATTCTTGAACATATCATTTTTGCTAAAACCATACTTTCTGACATGATTTCAGTAGAAAGCACAACACCTCTATTTGGCCAAGAGGGTGACTGTAATCAGTCCAGAGTGTTTTCATTAGATTTTGCAATTGGGCTTTAAAGCATGAAATGAGTGGAAAAGGCATTTTAGGAGAAGGCTGATGAAACAGAGTTAAGAGCACCCATTTCTATGGCTGAGGAAGAGCTAACTGCTCAGGATTGCCCACTCTCGATTCTCCAGTTGAGAGTCCAATACAAAATACTATTTATGTATATAAAAACTTTAATTGAGAAATTAATTTATGAAAATTTATTGGGATGTTAATAACTTAATTGCTTTGACATCTAAATCAGAAATTTCCTTTGAGGCTCAATTTGATTATCACCATAGACACTTCCACTAACCACTTCCTCACATTAGATTTTACATTAGATTTAGGGGAATACCATACATGGAGTTTTGTCGTTATCCTGCCATAGTTGCAGGATGGTTACAGAGAACCATTTGGTCAATTTGTCTTGACAGCTCAAAATATACAGTGCTCCTATCCATAAACATCCTTCTAGGACAATTAATGACTTTCTAATGAATTGCAGATCTCTGTTAGCATCTGTCAGGTTGATTTTACATGAGGTTTAGAAGGGAGACATAAAAACAAAATACAGTGGGTATGAACCAAGCAGTTTTGAGGTATTAGGGGTCTGTATTTTAGAGCCTATTTCTAACACATACAGATACTTGTAGCAGTGATGGAAGTTAATGTTTCATAGTATGTGTTACCAGAAATGGCAAAGTATTTGTTTTTAAGAAATTTCAGTCATCTGAGAAATATGATCCAGGTGATCTAGCAACAATTCTAAACCGCAGAATTATTCTGCCCCCAAATTAGGAAACTTGAACAAATTCAACCAGGACGAAATACAAGAAAATCTCCCTGCCACAGTTTGTAACTATCATCATAGTAAATATGACTTTGAAAGAAATACTAGAAAGCCTGTAAATCAAGTATTTGCCAGTTTGTCCAACATTCACTGTGATGATATGAATAAAATAATCTAATTTAATTTTTAGGATCTTTAAACTTTTAAGAAGAATCAAAGAAAAAAAAAATCAAGATTATTACTTGGAATTATATAGCAGTCAGCAGACGGTTAATCAAAAAAGTCTTCTGGAGTTTGATCAAGGTGGCTGTAGTTGTGTTTTTACATTTCCCAAACACATTGCTGATGTTGATCCATGCTATTGACACTGTGAGGATAATTCCTCTATAGACAGAAATCACGAGCTCATGCTTGTGCTCACTGTGTCCAGAGTTCATTGTTACACACACACTTATAGTAAGCTTCCCTAATTATCTTTTGATATGTACATAGTAAGAAAGCTGTTTAAAAATAATTTGAGCTTACATGTTTTAAATGGCTTGAAGTGTGGTACCAATCAAGAACCAAGTAAATTAAAAACAATTGCATTTTCTTGATGAGAGTTGCTAAAATCCCAACAATGAGATTCGAGGTTCCCTGCATGAAAGGAATTTTATCAACTTTTCACCTTTTGGCCAGAGGAAATGCATTTCACCCTACTCAACTAAGTGCTTTTGCACTCCTTAGTGATTGGATGTTAATGCTGTGTACAGAGCTTTAGGCAACCAAGGTTATCGCCTTTTTCATCTGTGACTCATGACTGTCTAATACAGAACATCATTGAGGAATGACTCTTCAGCAAGATGGAGGGATTTAGCTTTAGGAAAAGTTTTAATGGAAGCCACCAAATCCTCTCTATTTCACATTGAAACGTGTCCTGCACGTCACCCATTATCCTAGTATTCATATTAGAACACATTGGGGGGTTTTTTTTGCTTGTTTGTTTTAAGTGTGCTCACTCTACCTTATCTGGTCATCTCGCCTAATCTATATAGGATCAATTCTGAAGAAAATTGTCTTGTTTAGGCTTGATAAATTCCAGTACTCTTAATACCCATGTTCAGTCTGCATTGTCTGCTGAGCGAGGGAAACTCGGATCCAGCCAATATGGTT